>CM034351.1:25486409-25499884 GCA_019925275.1 Mytilus edulis | reverse complement strand
ATGCCAATGGCACTTGTAAGATTAAAGGAAATGTTTGACTTAAATACATCTAGACAAATTTTCAAACATATTAAGGTTTAATATTTATGATGCCCATACTGCAATACTAAAACAACACATAATTTTCTCAAATAGTAGTTATTTTGTTTTTATTTATTTTTCATGGATGCCAATTTTCCTTGATGGAGTAAAAAAGATTTTTTTTCTATGATATCTTATTTTTTTGTTTTGAAATCCTTTATAAAATTTGTACTTTTGTTGACATTTAAATTTGTGGTTAACCTCCACCTATGAAATCAACAAATAATGGTATCCCACAAAAAATAATGAAACCACAATATAATGAGGAGAGGAGTGGGGTTTTTCCGAATAGAGAATAAACTTATTAAGGGCAAAAAATATCAAGAATAGAGAAAAGTAGAGAAGAAAGAGTAGACAAATGGAAAAAAAGAAAGAATAAGGAATATTTATATGTCTTAGAAAGGTTTGTTTTTCTATTAATAAAACCAGTGCATCATTTCATTATCAATGGTTTAAACACGGTGAAAGGTTAAAAAAAATAAGAAGATTTTTCTAAGAAAATTAAATTTACATATATATATACATACAAGATAAAATATATGACATTCAACCACAGTTGAACCTTTAAAAAAAATCTTTTATGTATTCTAGACCATCAGTGTAAGGTGTAACAATTTGACAATATCATTAAAATACTACAAAATTAATATTATATAAAAATCAAATGCAAAAATAACAGATAATTCAAACCAACCAATGGAGAGAAAAAATAAGTATCAATTATTTCATTTTTATTTTTACATTGCATTTTTGGAAGTTGTGACATTATCATAAATACATTTATATATTATATGAATATATGTTTGGAGTTTTTGCTTAAATCGCAATAATTAGTTCAAATTTTGGTTTGTTCTTAAAAAAGAATGAAACAGAGGCGGATTTAGAGGGTTTTCTGAGAGTCCCAGGCCCTCTACTTGTAGAAAATTTTTGTTGATTATTTAGATTATCACTGAAGCATGACTGGAGCAGGCCTCCTCTTAACATGCTTAAGCAGTCAGTTGTCTCCTCTTATGCAAATTTCTGGATCGGATACTGTGTAAATACTTATATTTTTAAATTGACAGTTTTTCTTTTGGCCTTTGATGTGATACATTGTAAATGTACTTACTAAAATATGCTCCGTAGAAAATAATTCATTGTACATGTACTTACTAAAATATGCTCTGTAGAAAATAATTCATTGTACATGTACTTACTAAAATATGCTCCATAGAAAATAATTCATTGTACATGTACTTACTAAAATATGCTCTGTAGAAAATAATTCATTGTACATGTACTTACTAAAATATGCTCTGTAGAAAATAATTCATTGTACATGTACTTACTAAAATATGCTCTGTAGAAAATAATTCATTGTACATGTACTTACTAAAATATGCTCTGTAGAAAAGCCTAATTTTTCTGCCAGGACTCTCCAGTTGTTCCCAATCACTGACATTTCTGGGTCTAATTTATTTGCCAGACTATTCATGGCTGTCTGGCCAACAATAGAAAATGGGATCTCATTAAGATCCTCCATCCTGTCCATTGTTGTCTCAGTTAAATTCTGTTTTCCGCTTTACATGTTTCCTACTGCATGTACTGTGCTTGGTTTAATCTGTAAGAAAAAAAAAAACATCAAGAAAAGTTTGAGGAAACAAGGAGAAAATCAAAAATTTTTAACCAAAGATTATTAATACTAGGCCCATTTTTTTTAATTTTAGTTCCTTCAACTGAGTACATGTACCAGAATGCCTACCACAGATTAAGTATAAATTAATAAATTTATAATCTAATTTATAATATAATAAATAAATAATAAATTTATAATATAATTTATAATATAATCTAATACATTTTGTAATAAATTTGTATAAAAATATATATACTCCATTTGTACTCAGGAGTTCATAAACAATTCATGCAACATCAAATCAGAAGCTACATGTAGCCAAACAAAATTTGTATCATTCCATTATAAAAAGATTGAAGGTTAAATGTAAACACTTTTGAAACTGTAACTCTTGTAGAGAATGACTTTCACCTGAATTATAAAAGAAACTTGTGCGGAGATTTACATTTTCAGTCAATATAAAATGAAAATTAACAATTCATACATGCAAGTCATTGATTTGTATTAAACTTTAAATTTCAACAGCAGAAAACCGAAGGTAACTGGGTTAACATATTTTCAAACAATCTGGCAAAGGGTGATAACTCCTGCAAATATCATTCAGATAAGAATTTTAAATATGATTTCAGGGAAATTTTTAATTCTTAGAAATGGGCCAAATCTATTATCATAAATAGAGAATGTATCCATGGGACACAGAAGATGCCTCTGCTTGGATATATAACTTGATCTGTATAAAACTGTAATGAACTAATAAAGAAACATCATTTTCATGATTTTAATTCATAATAATTGAATTATTTTTAAATCAGATGGATTTGCATGTTTTTTTCTGTCTAGTTTACAATATTGTATTCACTGAAAACTGTGTGTAAAAGCCTCTGATATTGAAGGCACCTCAAAATACAAGTTTTTCATTTCAAGAAAGATAACTCAAATTTTATTTCATTTCTCAAGACAGAATTCCAACTTTAAGTGTTCTGAGTCATGTGGTGCAATATTAAGAAGAGGTGCTTACAATGTATTTACACTGATTATGTACAAGTATATGATCCTACATCATGTACATGTATTTTTATTAAGGAATCTGTTTCAGATGTCAAAAATAACTTTTTTTAATGTGATATTAACATTTTTTATGCATACATTGTAACAGCTTTTTTGCATTAATCTTAAGATTTATATATATTTGTGTCGTAAAACTTTTTAATTTCTAAATATACATGTATATGAGGGTTGTAATCGGGTTACCTTCAATATAAATAAAATAAATAATTCAGGGACAGAACTAAGGCCTAAAATAAAATATTGTTTGTTTCCCCAATCCCGACCGACCCTACAAAAAGGGTGCTACTCATAAAATTTTATTCTCAAAACTAAGTTGAAAATTATTTTATTCATCTCAGATTTTCAGGCTTGCAGCATCGTCCAATACTACGATACTATTCAGGCTTTTTGGAAAAAATAAAATTATTTCCCTACATATACCTACCCACACCTTGCTTGGCAGGGTCGGGATTGGGAAACAAACAATATATTAATTTAGGCCTAACAATGATTAAGATGTATTTTTAAAAATTGGCCAGGCAATCTTACATTTTTCTAAATTCACCCATTTTTCCATATTTTAACTAGCCATTAAAAATTTTATTGGATTTTGACATGACAATTTGTGAACTAAAAATTTTGAGTTTCTGCAAAAATATTTCCTGTTTCTTTTTACTTTTTCATACATATATATCTTTTGGTTTTCAATTATTCTAGTGTTTATATTCAATAGCTGTATTTTGTCACTAGTCTGGATTTTTTTAATTTTTAGATTGTTTTTAATGGACAATAAAGATGAAAATGAATTATTGGATCGTTTGGTGATTTTTCTCCCAAAATTAAGGAAAATGTAGTGTTTTTGCTATTGGGAATGGGTCAGAATATTTAATTTGGACCATGTGGAATGCTATAAAAATTCCTGCCACCAAAACTCAAACTCTTTCTGTGTTGTGTGGTAATAAGCAGTGTAGAAGTTTCATAATATTCAGTTGAGGCAAACTAAAATGCTAAAGATAGAGAACAGTAAATATGGACCATAATTTGCTATTGGGCTCGTTTCCTATAACTATAGAAAAGTGATGAAATTGTGAATTACTGTAAGAAAAGTTGTAACTACATCTAAAGATGCCATTATTTTTATCAACATACAAGTGTATGCTACTCTTCCCTAGAAAAAAAATTGAAATTAACAAATTTCAAAGATTATACAACCGTATTTTTGTGTCGTTTCTCGCGTTACTTTTCGCTTCCAAAGTGCATAACGCTGACTGATTTATAGATAATCGTCACCGGCAAATTCGTAACTTTTGCTTTCAAATTATAAAGAACATCGACCAATAAAAATAGTGAGAAGAAAATGCCGAGAACTATAAGTATTTCTGTAGCAGGTGTAAGAACACTGTCGTTACTTTGGTTTCCCATTTCGTAACGCAAATTTTAGATGGTGTAATCTGCTTTGTTGTAAAAGAATTCTTTGCAACAATATGCAAATATGAACTCTCGCGAGATGTTCAAACAGGTAAATCAGAGATGATTTACATTCTTGTTTTGTTCTTCGTAATAATTAAGTTAGAAAATGACGTTATCGTTATGCGTTACATTTCACACGAAACAGAAGTCCAGTTATTTATTAAAATTGTTTTTGTCGTTAAGTTCTAATCATTTCCGGTCATACGTGAAACATGTGACTAACAAGTGATCACGCTCTTACAGCCGGATATACGAAATACTTAGTCTAAACATTGTTTTTGTTTCCAACGGGATGTTAGCAAACATAATCTGTAGACTTGTTTCGTCTTGTTTAAAAAAGGAAAATACAATTTTCAAAGAGATTGCGCCGGGGGTCTATTATTTTTCCTATGTGCATAATGTTACATACGATCTTGTGTGAAAATAAATGCCCAATGACTTGACAAAATCGATTTCAGATTTGACCGACGTTTTAACACACTTCGTTTCCCAATAACGATGTTAAGGGTCCTTGGAAAATTCAATCGAAATTACGTCTCTTATCATGGTGCCGATGTTCGTTGGATTGATTTTGCTTCAACAGTAAATATTACTGGATATTTTAGGTGAATAAAGATAATTTAATAAAAAATACATGTTAATATACCGTTACACTTGGAATGTACAAAGTTGGTATCTTTGTCACAATTTTTAATTAATTTTTTTTATTCATGTTCTGCAAACACTTTTCAGAAACCCAATAAACTTGTCAAAAGAAAAGTAAATTTTACCATGCATGACTTGAAAGGAAGTACTTTATTGATTTTAGCCCACTAAAGTAGGTTAAAATGTGGAAACCATGTAGATGGTGTACAGGTCACAAATATCACATGGTGCCTATTTCAAAGATTCTAATTCCAAGTTAAAAGTTTTTTTCTTTACTGGATTTAAAGAATTTTACATTGCCAATAATTTGGAATAAATTGTATATAACTGGAATTTCAAAACCAAATATAAATACATTTTTTTGGCTAAAACATCAAGATACAACGATTATGGTATCCTGTATCAATGAAGAAAATACGGAAATTCCTGAATAAATTGTACTAATTGTTTTCAAAACAAGCACATATTTAGGAGTTTTATAATACTGTTACATTTAAGATGGATTTTAAGAAAAAGTATACTGTTCAGATTATTTTAAGCAGATTTTGCAATAAAATAAAACTAAAAAAATGCTTTCGGTTTCTTATGGTTTCCTGTCACGTTTAAAAAAACCTTTAATTTAACATTGAAAATAGATTTTAAATATTAACATGAAGCAAGTAACACTAGTAATGGTGTTCATTTATGTATTTTGAAATATATTGTGCAAAATAAAGAAAATAAAGATTGGTTTCCTGTTTGGTTTCCTGTCACGTAAACAGTGAATCAAATTTTTAAATGTATTAATTTTTTCTTGAAAAACTCAATTGTTCCATTAATACTATTCTAACACCAACACAACCCACAGAATAAAAGTTAAAGTTTTAGAACTTATAAAAAAGGATACAAAAAGAAACTAAAGACCGAATACCAAATTATGGTCCATATGCCACCTACAAAATGATCTGTGTTTTTGTTGTAATTAGCATTGTGTGCATATTGTGTAAATTTCATAACATATGGTTGAGGCAAACTAAAGTTAGAGAACGGAAACCAATTGTGGTACATACAGACGTACAGATGCCAGGACAAAGGTATAACTTCAGGCAACCTAAGCTACGGTGGGGGCATACAAATTGAAAAGGAGCTTAATACCTCAATAGATATAAACAATTCTCCAAAGTTAAATGCAAATTGGCCTTTGAGTAGAGTGTTTTTTGAGCTATTGTCCGACATATTGACGACAGACAGACAACAGTTTACCATAATTAATGAGTGTATAATACATAAGAAATATGTTTATTATCATGATTATAGTTTCACCTGTAAAACTATAAGAATAAGTTTTAGTGGATTGAATTAGTCAACTGAATGGTTTACCCTTGTTTCACTTTCAATGTAGACATTCTACTCTTTTAATAGCTGAACATGCCTAGTTTATGCATAACCCATCTCTAGCTAAGGGGTTAATTTGAAGGTAACATGAATACTAATTCAATGGGTTGAATTTTCACTTGCAAGTGAATATTTCATCATCTATCTTTCTTAGCTTATTTTGACAAAATTGAACCAAACTGCTGCTAAAACATGTAAAAGTGAACTATATCATTTCCATTTTATTAATGATTGAACAAAAAACCAATCTATTTTTTTTCTATATCTCACAGCTAATGCCCCTTTAAGTTATTTATTAAAATGCATCCATTTTGAACTTCTTGTTGACAATTTGACAATATGGCTGTTTCTATGAATCATAAAATGCTATTTCAAACATAAGCCATTCTCTGTATCAAAAATAGTATTCAATTACTGTTTATAATTGGAGATAATTTAACAAATAAGATTATCTATAAATGATATTTAGCATTTTGATATTTCCTTTACCATTCCTTAAATAGCAATGTGTGGAAAAGTTGTCATCAAATACCTATAGGCTTGTACAAAATGTATGACGCCCTCAACAACTGATGTGCATCTCTGAAGCAATGCAAATTCAACACTTCAGATGAAAACAATAATGAAATAATTGTAGTTTAGTTTAAACAATATCTTATTCAAATAAATTGAATTGGATTGGGCAACAGGCATAGCCTATGTAAGCCCTCTCCACAAATTATTGTAGAAGTTTTAAAAGAAAGATAAGAACATTTGATTAAAGAAGTAATATATGTGAAATCCTGACTTTACTGGTTTCCTTAATCATGTTAATTCCTCTTTGTAATTTTCCCTCTTTGATTACCCAATCAGCATGATCAGTTTATCGTTTGGGAAAAGTTTTTAATTACATGTATATCACAGGGGAAATGGTAGACATTGAATTCACTGCAAAATATTTTAGTCGACAGCCATGCCAGCTGGGTCATCATGATGATAAAGTATATTCACCTAACTGAAAATATAGTGCTTGGGCACCTAATAAGTTTAGTCCATGGAAATGTCAGGGAAAGTGCACAAATTCCCATGTCGTCTTATATTTCTAAGAAATTGATTTATAATAAATCTGATGACAGCATGTGGAATGAAGAGCATTGATATAAAGGAGGGCAGACAAACTGTTTTATGGGACTGAACTACCTATTGTTTTACAAGACAGGGTCTAAAAATAGACCACTTTCGATTTCATCCTTCACCAGAAAAAAAACCTCAATTATGCGCACCTATCCCTGCATTATTAAAATTCATCAAGCATCTCAGTGATCTTCATTGCGCAGGATAAACTAGAAATAATGTTTGTTTTGTAAGTACTTAATCACAATTCCCTAATGACAGCAGGGCTGATTGTCAATAAGAGAATTTACTTTGCCGATTAATTTGTGCAATATAGCAATTTAGTTTTCAAACCACTCGCTCAACATTGAAACGCAAGTGACGATACACCTTAACGCAAGAATGATGTTCACTGTGTTCAGAGTTTTTCAGGGAAATGTATTTAGAGGGAATTGATCACCTGTAAGAAAATAACCTGGTGCGAGTCGAAATTATGTTTAGAAATCATTAATCAATTATTCAAGATACATGTACCCAAAATAATATTGCTTCTAGCATTGTCTACATTTGGCAATCCTCTGCAATCCTAGGTAGAATCCGCTACTCTCCTTCTATTCCTCGGCTGTAATAGGGTATGTGATATGCGTCTACGCCTTACATTTATTCGCCGGAAGCTGAATGATTTACTGTTAGTGCTAATATTTTTAATACTTTATTCCCCTCCTTTACAGGAGATCATTAATGAAAACCTACGTATTAAGGACAAGGTTAGATGAGGGTACAGATTCCGCCAAGTTGAGACGTATGACATTGTCTAGTGAATACACATTATCACTATTCCAGGCCGACCTGAGAATCTGTCCCACTTGAACTATTGACTTTATACAACAATCACTTTTCCATTGTGAGGTCAAAATTTTACAGGAACCTGTGTGATGTCCAGTTATGGTGGACAAATAGCGATAAGGTGTATAGCATCATCATCATCATTCATGATCGTCATCTGGCAAAAGTGATTTTTTTCTGCTGCATTAGTTTGAAGTCATGAATTTCAGCTATTCGTAGATGTAATTGTGTTCTAAATATGATAAATATCAGCTACATTGAAATGCTATCAGTCCCTTAGAGTTACAGCCTAATACAGGAAATCATGTGTCAATAAATGTGTCAACAATAATTTTCGAGGTATTGCACTGAAATTATGAAAACCACAAAAATAAACACTGGGTACTCATGACAATCTTTTCTGTTCATTCTAAACTTACTATGCGGATACCAGTAATGGTTTTTGGTGTTTTAGAAAATCACAGAATAGAATTCTTCTGTAAATTTTCTAGTTCTTTTCATATTTATTATGGTGCAGAATCTGTATCTAGATGGCGCTATGGTATGTCTCAAAACCTTTAACCCAATTATAAAGTTGTACACTATAACGTACTGTATTGGGATAATCGGACAGAAACTTAGTGGGTCTCATTGGGATATAAGCATGACGCGGGGATTGCCGATTTTTTGTAAGCTTGACACGTGGAAGTCAACTTATTGTGCCGTGAAAACCGAATATGAAGTCAAGCGGGACACGGAAAATTACAAAAAAATGAGAATTGCTAACGTACATAGTGTCAATCGTAACTACTCGGCCATTCTCGCTACGCAGTACAATTATTTCTTCGTGCAACCAGAAAGGCCGAGTTGTTCCGATTGACATAGTGTAAGCGGGATACGGGAATCTGAAAAAAACAGTAAGTGGAATCCGGGATCAGAATCCCACAATAAGATCCCCCATAAAGTCTAATTTGATAAGACAAAAAGTCACAGGACAAAATATCACAAATAATCATCAAGTTTTTGTCAATTGTTTGAATCAGAAACATATATATGTATAAAAAAGAAGATGTGGTATGATTGCCAATGAGACAACTGTCCACAAGAGACCAAAATGATACAGACCGTACTATAGGTCACTGTAGGACCTTCAACAATCAGCAAAGCCCATACCGCATAGTCAACTATAAAAGGCCCCAATATGACAATGTAAAACAATTCAAGCGAGAAAACTAACGGCCTTATTTATATAAAAGAAAAATGTACGAAAAACAAATATGTAACACATAAACAAACGACAACAACTGAATTACAGGCTCCTGACTTGGGACAGGCACATACTCTGTTTGAATATACAAAAGAAATATCTTGAAATATTTACATTTCAATACATATATATTCATAATGAAGTTTTGGATATAACGTGCCATCATACTTGAAAAATAAAGATTTAATTAACTTAAATCATGCAAAGGATAAAATTCTTCGCATCATGAAGCCATATAAGTGCCAAGCCACTTTGTCTTTTTTTTTTATCAATTATTTGATCATGATTGATATTGATTTGATAAATTTTTGTTTACGAAGTTGGTTTATATACAATACAAAACTGTTTTTGAACAAAATAAGCGTTTTCTTATTCAAAGAAAATAATCAGAAAAATTGGAAGTCTGTGACTTTTTGCCTGTGACTTTTTGTTCTGACTGCTTCTGTCCTACATTCTGTGCTCGTTATACGTGGGCCCCCTTATTATTATTATATATATAAAAAAAAAAAGCAAGGGATTTATTCGGTGAACGAACAGAAAGTCACAGGACAAAAAAAATCACAGGACATAAAGTCACAAATTTGTTAGGACAAAAAGTCGCAATAAATTTGTTGACAATTGCAAGGACGAATAACTAACATATACACTTGTATATACGTCCTTGACAATTGTTTGAATATATAAGAGAAAGATTACATATATTCATTTATAAGATAAGGTTATTGTTCATAAGCCTTGATAAAAAATATTATAAAATTTTAATCATGAAAGGGCATATATTTCTTGGCACCATGAAGCCATTCAAGTTAGGACCAAGCCACTTAATAACATTGTGCATTCTGTCCAAAGAGAAATCATCTAAGAATTGAATTGTGACTTTTTGTCTGTGACTTTTTGTCCTGTGACTTTCTGTCCTACATTCTCAAAATATCATCTACCTGAGAATGTTGTCCAAGATTTCTTCAACCCAGTGATCTCGGACAACATAGTAAAGATAAATTCGTCTCAAGGAAGCGTTAACAAAGAAATAACACATTTTCCCTCATGTTTCCAAGTGACATGTACCGTGATGTATACGTTAACAAACAACAAAGGAATAACTCGCAGATAAAAAAAATTTCGAAATACTGCAACTGGGCGAAAATTGGGATACATTGCACAGAAGCAATTGCGTAGGGACTGTACTGAAGTTCCAGCTGTCAGAGTCACACCAGTGAACAATTTTACAAACAATTTTGTATCTGATGGCAGAAAAATGTAAATAAAAAGTACATTATGAAAATTCGCGTAACATCTGCAACCTGCATCGTATTTGCCTGACGATTTGTTAAATCACCTTAAGCAAACAAATCTTTGGAATAAAATTGTTTTTCATTTGCGGTTTTTGGAACACCATGTCCGATCATTTGTCACCATTGAATGAATTGAAGTTCAGAGATGTCATTCACATTGTCAACAAGTCGCCGAGTATTCCGAATAGAAAATCGATCAGTGAGACAGACGGTGGCGTTTAGTCTTGGACTATCAAATTACTTTTTATACCAACTAAATGATGCTGTGGCAAAGTACTCTCTGTCATTTGTCAGTATTTTGAACAGTCAGTTCGACCATTTTCAGCGGATCGATTGCTAGAGACTCAATGTTTGACTTAAAAATCTATGCTACAAAATTTTGATAAAAATTAAGCCGAGAAAATACTTTTCTTTGAAACGCATGTATATCACCATTTTAAAACATGAATTGTTACTGAATTTAAATAATCTTCTAAAGAGAATAATGCAATGAATAAATACAATCATAGTTTAATAGATATAGGAAGATGTGGTGTGAGTGCCATTAATGAGACAACTCTCTATCCAAATAACAATTTATAAAAGTAATTATTACTTACAGTTACTAAGTTGCAATTTAACAGATTGATCCACATCCAGTTTTTCAATGTAAAACAGTATATTAGAATACCATAAGATTTTTGACTGGTAATTTATATAGCTGACTATGCGTTATGGTCTTTGGTCATTGTTGAAGTTCGCACAGGGACCTATAGTTGTAAATTCTGTGTCATTTGGTGTCTTGTGGAGAGCTTCCCTTCGGTAAGCATACAAAATCTTTTTATAGTGCATATTCAATGATGATATTAAAAGTACACTGACGCAACAAAACCGTCAACACCGTTAATTATTTGAATACAATCGATTGTACTGATAGATCCGTGTTTAACTTGCTCGGATTATAATAATTAATAACTATATCTTTGTAACTATATTCTATTCTCAAAACTACATATGTACAGTTATGCTACCAATCTACAACTCTCCTCTGTTTTGGCTACACGTGCTGATCTTATCTATAAAGTCATGAATATGCCGCAGTGAAGTTAACTATGTAGGCGTATCAAAATCGTATCATACGTGATAATGACCAGCCAGTACACACTGTAATGATTTCATGAACCAGTATTAAAAAATTAAATATAACACAATGCTGAGACTACTATAACACAGTATAGTATACAGTGATCGCATTCATGATCGGAATAAATTAACGATTTTTTAAAGATGATATATGCCAGCAGGTCACAGTCAGCTCTACAATTGATTTATTTTTGTTAATTTAATTATCAATAAACTGTAAAACAATTATATTAATAAATTGTTATATAACTAACTAATTTTATTTAGTATAAAATCCAGTACAAAAGGATCATATCTGCAAACGTTAGTATATGGCCTTTCCGGTATATGCTACTTTTAATAAATATTTTGGTGCTTAGGTAAATTTCTAAGGGGAGCTAACCCCGCTGTCAAAATTGTTATACAACTTTTGGTGCAGACAAGACTGGGTGATAATGAGATTTCTCTCTCTAATTCGAGCTTGTCAGTCATATGCAAGACAATCTACATATCAGTCTTCTACTAGAGTATGTTTATAAAAAATATATTTCTATTATTGTATTTAGAAGTCAGTTTAATATAATAATAGTTAAGTGAAGGACAAAAAAATGTAACTGTAAATGTAAGGCCCACCATCATACAATGTACATGTCAAGCATGATACAGACAAGTAATTATGAAGTACGGTCTTGATTACACAACCAAACACTAAGAGATAGAGCACAGACAAATGTGTGTGACTGAAAATGTGAAAGTGCATGAGAGGTCCTTGGTGTATAGACTAAAAATACATGTATGCCTAAATAATATTTTTTTTGTAAAAGAAGGAGTTGGAAAAGGGTTGTTGTGATGGGATTACTTCCCTTGGTATATTTATAGTAGATACAGTATTACTTTGAGCATTTGTTTAGCCAGCCGTAATGAGCTGAGGAATCACTTCTTTAGAGGGTCTCATTTGGGGTTCGGATCCAGTTCACTGTTTTGTCAGATTCTTGTATCCCAGTTACGCTATGTACATAAGCAATTTTTGTAATTTCCTGTGTCCCGCTAGACTTAATTTCCCGTTTTCAAGGCACAATAATTTGACTTTGACTTTTCACGCTTTAATACAAACAATCGGCAATCCCACGTCACGCTTTGACCCCAATGAGACCCCTTTTTAGCTCAGTCAGTTAACATGCTACTTTTTATACAAATTTTTTGCCACGCATAACGTATCAAGTCGTGGTCGTCATCGTCGTCCAAAGACGCATTTAGTTTTTGGACAATAACTTTAGTTTTAGTGAATGGATCTCTATAAATTTTTACCAGAAGGTTCAATACCACTTAAGGAAATTTAGGATTGATTTTGGGGGTTATGGTCCAAATAGTAAAGTAATTAGGGACCAAAAAAGGGGCAAAAAATCAGCACTTTTGCAGTTTTCAAACAATAACTTGTGTTTAAGGATGTATTCTTCTGACTTTTCAGTCTCATTCAGTCTCGTTGAAATCTCGTTCTTGAATTATTTCCAAAACATGTGATAGAAGTGGAAAATATCAATGAGTTTTTAAAATATAATCATACATAAATCTGTGAAAAAATTGTGTATTCACAATGAATGGTTTTTGAGTAATCCAGTTTTCAAATTTTACGACCAATCAAGTCAGTATTTTTAGCCAAAATTTT
>CM034351.1:25454478-25486309 GCA_019925275.1 Mytilus edulis | reverse complement strand
CACCTTTCAAATGTCTGCTATACGTCTATAATGAAATTTGTTTGATAATTATTGTTTAAAGCTGCAGTTATTTGGTTTTAAATAGATATGTAAAAACGGCGAATATGTGTCCCCCGTTGACAAAAAAATAGGAAATTTCATACACCCTTTAATCCAACTTTTCAGATGATTTTACTCAAAACAAACACGTTTTCAAGCTAAGAATATTTTGCATTTGAAGTTATCTTCATATAGAAATATCTGTATACTCTGAGACTACTATAACAGTCTCAGGTATACTTCAAAAACATAAAGGAGGGTTTGGATGGGGTTAAATGATTAAAGAATAATGCCCTTAAAAAATGAAGATTAGAGAATAACGGGCAAAAAAATAGAAGATTAGAGAAAAAAGGGGTTAATTTTTGGAAGATTAGAGAAAAAAGGGGTAATTTTTTTAAAGATTAGAGAAAAAAGGGTGAAAATATTAAATGTTTACAGAATAACAGACCCCCCCATCCAAACCCTCATAAAGACCTAAACATAAACTGAAGAAAACATGGAAAGATATGGCGAAAATGATCACCCCACTCTACAGAATGCGATTTGAATTATAGTACTTAACATGACAAAGCAAAAAATTAATACAAAGGAAGTCCCGTGTCTTACACTTTTTTAATTTTACGGATGTCATATGCATGATCACACAACAAACAAAAAGTGCGTAAAACAATATTTTTTTAGTATGCACGAAGTTTGAGATATCTTACCTCTGTAATGCACTGCATACGGTTACAAGAAGGATGCACAAACAAATATTTAATGCCTTCATGGTGAGATTCCAGTAAATGCAACGAAAGATACCGGCTGACAAGGACTTTTATAAATCGAACCAAATCATGTGATAAAATGTTCACGTGATGCGTTATCTGAGTCATGTCCCTTGTCACGCTTCATAGATACGGTCCTGTGATAAATAGTCTAATGTATGCCCAGTAAATGCAGTGGCGGATCCAGAAAATTTTCATAAGTGGGGGCCCACTGACTGACCTAAGAGGGGGCCCGCTCCAGTCACGCTTCATTGATTCCCTATATAAGCAACCAACTTTTTCCCAAAAAGGGGGGCCCGGGCCCCCTGCCCCCCCTAAATCCGCCTATGAAATGTTGTATCAAGAAATGAAATTATACGTTTGATATCATGAGTGTTTCCTGTGTACATTAAATAAACTTTGCCCCACTTGTTAACTCCTACACATGATTTTTATTGAATGAAGAACAAATTCAAGTGGGCACTGGCGGATCCAGCCATTTTCAAACCAGACTAGAACACACCCGTGATATCACGGGTCCGTGACTGAATTCAAGTATATAACTATGCGCAAGCCTTATTTTAGTATTAGTATTGTCATCTGATAAAGTCATGCCGATTTTAAGATACACAGTTTTTCTCTGCTTTCAAGTCTTTCTGTTTGAACCCGTCGAACTGAAACAATAATATTAATTATTTGGAAAACAAAAGGTCCTGGAATGGAGTATTTTTTAATCAACAGCATTGTCCTATATAAGTTATAAATAAAGTTGAATTCTTTGCTTCGCTGTTTTACGTCATGCCCACTAACAAATTGAAAACTGTACCTATACGCCTTATTTTTAGTCCAGATTTTTAGTATTCGTATTGTTATCTTAGAAAGTCTTACACTGATTAAAATACTTTATCATATGTTTAGTAGTAAATACAGTAGTTTTGCATATGTGATAAATAGCCTGCTGTTTAATCCATATCGCGCAACTTTGATGCGCACCCTTTATCGCATACCCTTTATCACACCCCTACTTTTTTTTTTTCTTTTTTTTTACATATAAAAGTCAGTTTTGGTTTTTTTTTGCTTAAGAAAAATTTTCCTCAAAATAGGTAAATTTTTTGAATGACGTCATTGTTTGGTATGTGACGTCACGAACGTCGAGTTTTCATATTGTATGTGACGTCACAAACGTCAAGTTTTCATATTTTTTGGCACACTAAATGCACTATGAAAAATACAAAACACACAAATTAATACAATAATAAACAAAATATTTTTAAAACAACAGCACGCAAATTGTAAGGTAATCCAGGTGCTTCGGATAAGTAATTGAGCAGTTCTTTTAAGGCCTTTGAAACAAGACAAAAGTAGAACTGAAGGTAACCCAGTGCTATGGATCAGAAAACAGTTCATATAATATAATACTCTTCTGTTGGAATATATGATAAAGTGTATAATACATGGCAAAATCCGTATCACATGCCGTATCACCCTCGACCAATATCATCCCTCGGGCCTAAAGGCCCTTGGGCTGATATTGATGTCTCGGGATGATACGACATATGATACGGATTTTGCCATGTATTATTCTCTATACAATAGGTAACAATTTGACAATTTAGTAGTGTCAACCCTGTGGTTATGACCCGTGTATATAGCATATTAATCCTGAATACAACGTTTGGTGGTGCGCATTTCAGATGCGGAACGTACAGATAAGGTAATAGGTAACAGGTGAATATACTATTGGTATCGGTAGCGGACTCGACCCGGAACTTCTTAATTATTGGCAATATTAATTACGTGGAAAACAAAAGGGCCTGGAGTGGTGTAATTTTTAATCTACACCTTTGTACTATATTAGTTATATATAAAGTTGAATTCTGTGATTCGTCGTTTTTACGTGATGACGGCTGACAAATTGGACCTCGTAATTTTAGTATTATAGATGCTCCACAGGGCGTAGCTTTATACGACCGCAGAGGTTGAGCCCTGAACAGTTGGGGCAAGTATGGACACGACATTCAAGCTGGATTCAGCTCTAAATTTGGATTGTGATTAAATAGTTAACACAGCATAGGTTTCTGACACAGAATGAATGTGGTCTAATGAACTTAAACATTTTTTTTGCCTTTGAGCAATTCACTATGCTGTTGAATATTAATCCTTTCAAAAAAAAATATTTGAAGAAATTTTCTTTTTATTTATGAAATCTGAAATGAGAAAAAATGACCCCCCCCCCCCCCCCCCCCCATGTTTTCTTCTCACATCCCCCTTTCCCTTATTCCAGAAGTGATCTCAATTCAAATTTCTAATGGAGTTTGCAACAATAACTACTCATTTAAATACATCATAAAATAATAAAATGTCAAAAAAGTGCTTGTACAGTAATCAGTGAATGGTATAAAAGATTGTTTTAATTTATTAGTTGGTAGTAAAAGTGAATATACATTGTATATTGTATAAAACAATGATTTAAGTTGATTCAATTACTATTCTGGACAAAGAAAGATAACTCCAATTTTCAAGGAATATTTCTGTGCAATTGAAAATTTCTTGCTATTGCGCAATATTGTGCAATTAGATATTTCTTGCTTTTGCTCAATACTATGCAATTGAAGATTTCTTGCTATTGCACAATACTGTGCAATTGAAGATTTCTTGCTATTGCACAATACTGTGCAATTGAAAATTTCTTGCTATTGCACAATACTGTGCAATTGAAGATTTCTTGCTATTGCGCAATACTGTGCAATTGAAAATTTCTTGCTATTGCACAATACTTAACAGGGGCGGATCCAGCCATTTTAAAAAGAGGGGGTTCCTAACCCAGGACAAAGGGGGAGTTCCAATTACATGTCCGCATTCAAATGCATTGATCGTCAAAAAAAGGGGGGGTTCCAACCCCCGGAACCCTCCTCTGGATCCGCGCCTGCTTAATATAATAATGTTGGACCCCGATTTGGATCAACTTGAAAACTGGGCCCATAATCAAAAATCTAAGTAATTTTTTAGATTCAGCATATCAAAGAACCCTAAGGATTCAATTTTTGTTAAAATCAAACAAAGTTTAATTTTGGACCCTTTGGACCTTAATATAGACCAATTTGAAAACAGGAACAAAAATTAAGAATCTGAATACGCGGTTAGATTTGGCATATCAAAGAACCCCAATAATTCATTTTTTGATGAAATCAAACAAAGTTTAATTTTGGACTCTTTTGGCCCCTAATTCGTTGGGACCAAAACTCCCAAAATCAATCCAAACCTTCCTTTTGTGGTCATAAACGTTGTGTTAAAATTTCATAGATTTCTGTTTACTAATATACTAAAGTTATTGTGCGAAAACCAAACGTCTTCGGACGAAGACGAACGACGACGCCAACGTGATACCAATACACGATAAAAAAAATTCAAATTTTGCGATCGTATAAAAAGGGTATTCTGAGTATTTCCTGTCTATTTGTATTACTTTATTAACGTATATGACGATGATATCGACATTTCTTTGTTTTCTAGCAATCTACAGTTTACTATATATCCATATCCGTATACTGAAAAATCCTTTTTCTTTTTCAGTATACGGATATGGATAGGGATTTTTTCAGTATACGGACACACCTAGTCTGTTTTTGTGATTCATTTGAACAAGGATTTGTATGGAAAATCCTTGATTTGAAAGGTATTTTACTTGACCCATCTATTTCATCTTATTATTGTGATTTTTTATATTATAAAGTCAACCTGGAGCCTTGATATATAAAAATTATAGAATCTGAAGCCAGATGATGTATTAAATACTCTTGCGTTATACGTTCTCAAGACAAAATATTAAACTCAAACACATCCTAACATAAAAAGGTGCACTCGATTTTCTCTTTTCGATAAAACTGTTACCCATTTTTTGGAATTTTTTTCTTGAGTCACATAATGAAAGGACAGACACGAAAATTATTGAACTAATAGATTGATATGTTCTCCGTCCGTAGTAAAAAAATTAAATCGGAGGTTATGCATTTTCTACATCCAACTTGATAGTACCCATCGTGTCGTCGACTTGATATCTAATTGTTCTGCTAACTTCTATTATATTATATGATTATATAATAGATAAATTGAAAACTTATGCAAGTGGTGTTTTTTTTAAATAAAATACTTCGTAATTGAGCAGAAAATTGTCATTTTATTTGATTCTATTAACTTTTATTTTTGTTGTTACTATAGGTTAAAAGGAAGTAAATATAGATCGCTGGCGCCACCTAGATTTTACATCCAAGATAATAGGTAGAAGTAAATTTATTTTCTGCTGCCTTGGTAATTAGAAATTAAAATTGAAATAGTGAGAAATGAGTGTTGGCCATTGGTGTAGAAATAGCGAGAAATTTAGAGAAAACTCTCTAAGACTAACAAGATTTTCTGTGCCAAATTAAGCAAGGGGTGTTCTTCATTCATACTATTTCGAAAATTCCGGAACCGTTGAGTACCCTTAAAAAATGCCATTTTTCTATCAAAAAAGCTGCGGCACCATATGTGTTTGACCATTGCAATTACACCCAAAGGTGTTGATAATTCAGAATTCGAATTTTTTTTAATGGATCTTTGATAGTGAAAAGGCAGGACCAAATAAGGCTACCATTGTCGCCTATGTAAATAATTACTTCCTTGTAACCTATAGTAAACATTACAGTAAGCATTTGTCGCCTTCTCTACTAAAGAGCTTCGATTCTTTTGTCCTATTTCAACAGGGTTTCCGCCTGCATAGCTAAAATTATCTGTTGTTTTTATCACGTGGTCAGATACTATGATGCATTATTTACTTCCTGATTATTTAGATTTGGTGTCACTGACTTACTGAGCTCCCGTCTTTATGCTTTTACGAAGAACAGGTATGCACAAGCATGACAGTCACAATTAAGGGCCTTAATTTTGTTATCAAAATAATACATTGCATAGTTCAATTTTTCAATTTAAACAGCAAACTCATAAGCTATACATGTCTATAAAATTACAGGCAAAACGTCATAATTATTTTGACTAATATCTCCATAACCTGTATTCTTTAATAGTAAATTATATCTGTCTTTTGAAAACCGTTCGATAAAGTGGACAACAAAATATTTATTTTAAGACTATAACGTATGGAAATAAACAATACAACAATTAAGACTTTTTTTAATGTTATACTCTAAGTTCAGTATTTTTGTGATTTTACTTTTTACAACATTTAAGACTGGATAGAGGCCTTACTATCTCACATATCTCAAAAAGTTGAAGGTGTATGTATGCATATTTACTAAACAAAGTATCTAGGTACTTTTTCATAAAATAAGTGCAAAAATGGCTACTTTTGGTTTACTCAAGGTCACTTCCGGTTGGTATTTTTCAAGGTCATATGTCAACCAACAGACCCGGGCCTATGGCTCTTTCATATGTATCAAGTTGGAGAAATAATCAATTAACCTTAAATTGAGTTATTTCAGGGACAATAACTCATAGAAGATGGCATTGGTGTGCTTCATACCAATGTATCATTTCTTCATCACAATGAGGCAAATATTTTGCACTAGTTCTTTCAAATATATCTCTCAGATTGTCAGACGAGATCTCCGAATAATGAAAAGTCGAAATTTAGAACAAAACCTTGACCTTTGACCTTGACCTCAATTATGAACCCAGGACCTCTAATACAGGTACCTAAGGTCTGTATTACTTACCATTCATGTGATACAGTTGATATATATCACTTATGTCAAATTTAAAAGTGGAAATAACTGTCATATAGAGTCTATGAATTGATTTGTTTAAATTTGACAAATCATCCTGAGGATATAAAGAGCAATTTAGTAAAATAAATTTGTCGCTTTCTTTAACGGTTACGAAGGAAATATCAAAACAATGAAAAGTCAAAATTTAAAACATATGACCTTGACCTTTGACCTTGACCTCAAATTTATTTTTATGAACCCAGGACCTCAAATACATGTACCTTAGGTCTGAATTACTTACCATTTATGTGATACATTGAAATTATCATATCACTTATGTCAAATTCAAAAGTGGAAATAACTGTTATATGGAGTCTACAAATTGATTTGGTTAACATTTGACAAATCATCCTGATGATATAACGAGCAATTTAGAAAATAAATTTGTCGCTTTCTTTAAAATAGTTACCAAGGAGATCCCACCACAAAGAAAACAGTGTTTTGGGAGATAACTCTTACAATAAGAAGGTATTCAACTGAACAAGCTCAGTCTCAAAAGTGAAATAACTGTTCAATATCATAATGCGAAAAAATCTAACAGACATCTTGCGAAACCACAAAACAAGTTTCGAAAAGTTGGCGGAAGAAAAAAAATAATCAGAACAAAAACAATAGGTCTTTCCACAAAATAGTGGAAGAACTAAATTAAACAAAGCAAAAATATAACATATTTAAAAATATAGTAGTACATTTTGTAAAACAGTAATAATATATATGCAGGTGTTGTGTCCACTTCCCCTAGTGCAAATGCCTTTTGAAAGAATGGAACAGTAATTAATCTGCATAATATCAAATGAAGATAGTATGGTAGATGGATGCAGCTATTTCGCCTTTTTCAGATTTTCACGATTCTCCTTTCATATTCATTGAAATTGAGAAATCGAAAAAAAAACAGGAAATCTATTATCATTTCAGTTTTTAAAGATAAAAAGATGGGAGTAATATTTGTAATCTATCTGTTTCAGACAATTTCAAGAATTTTCAGTGGACATATATTATTTGTGTTTTATTCCAAGCTGATTGCGTAAAGTTTATTAATCAATTTTACATTTAAAGTGGGTTTCATCTTCAACCTTATTTATATGACAATGTTTACACATTCTATTTTCTCTTTGAATTCTTTTATATCGTCCAAGAAATGGTCACTTATTAAAGCTTACTCGCATTTTGCATAATAATTATAGATTTTCATAACAATTAAAAAAAAACGTATTTGTCTATGGCATGACAGTCAAAAGTAACGTTCGCCTCTTTGCAGATGATACCATGGTGTATTCAACAGTATCATCCCTTACTGACTGCACACCCTTCAATCAAACATAAACTGAAACTGGAACAATGTCAGGATTAAAAATGGCTTATAGCTGACTATGCGGTATGGGCTTTGCTCATTGTTGAAGGCCGTACGGTGACCTTTAGTTGTTAATGTCTGTGTCATTTTGGTCTCTTGTGGACAGTTGCCTCTTTGGCAATCCTATATATACCACATCTTCTTTTTTATGTGTCATTTAACCCAGACAAATGGGAAATCAGTCACAAAACCATTCATCTTTGGAAATAAGTCGTAGATACTTTAAATCAGCTACATATTTCATATAGTTCATTGTTCAGTTCATTGTGTTTTATCTTAAAATTATTCTTAATTCAAACATATGTGATTCTTTATGATAATGTGAAGACTGTTTTTACAGGTCATGGCTTCCTCTTTTGATCACTGTGGTATTTGCACCTCAAGACATGTTTCTAAGCTATCAGTGGTTTGGTGCTCTGATTGCGATGAAGGACTATGCCAAGATTGTATAGAACATCATAGCTTGTCAAAGGCAACACAAAACCACACGACTGTTCCTATCGATGAATATCATAAGTTGCCATCCTTTATTGCAAACATTAAACTGCACTGCGATGAACACGAGGAGAAGTACCAATTGTTTTGCAAGAAGCACAATGCCATGTTGTGTAGAAAATGTGTTATTTCTGAAAACCACATGGAATGTAAAGTTATAGTACCTATTGAAGATGTCATTCAAAATGCTAAAACATCTGTAGCCTTTACAGAAATCGAGTCCTCATTCCAAGAAATAAAAGAAAATCTAAGACTTATTCTCGAGGATAGACAAAAGAATGTATCTTCACTATCAGATTCCAAACAAAAACTCGAGTCCGAGATATCAGCAATTCGGTACAAGATAAATCAACACCTTGATAAAATACAAGACCGTTTCATAGCTGAACTAAACAAAGCTGTGGAGCATTCAACCCAACAAATACAGAGCTTTATTGCATCTCTGAAGAATAACCAAAGAGAAACAGACGAGTGTATAGAAGATGTAGAAACCATAAAGAATCATGCAACCGATATGCAAACATATATAGCAACGAGGCTTTTAGAAACTAAACTGAATCCAATAGAAAATGAAATGCAGTCTTGGATTAATGATGGTAGTTTGGCTAAAACCGTAGTTTCTTACGAGTTAAATACTATATTAAATAGTATTAATGAAGAAATAACTACGTTCGGAAAACCTGTTGTAGATGTACAATCATGTCAGCTGTCGTTACAAAGGAGGAAAGAGGGCCAGGCTCAGCTGATGAAAGTAAATGAGGAATGTAAATATTCTGTTGAACATATAAAACTAGACATAAAAGCAAGAATAAATACTTCAACTACTGATGTGTCAGGTTGTTGTATTTTACCTTGTGGCAAACTTGTGGTTGCAAACTATAATCCTTCGTATTTGATATTGCTTTCATCTGATGGAAAAATAGAAAAAAAAATAGAAAACATCATTCCATGTATTCAAGCTGTTACCTGTATCGACAATGAAACTGTGGCGGTAATATCAAACAGTGTGTATAATATCAAACTAGTAAGTCTTAAATCAGAAAAAGCATATAGAACCATTTCTGTTAATTGCTGTTCATCTGACTTAGCTTACTCTGACGGCAAAATTATAGTTTGTTCGGAAGAAGGACAATTGCAGGAGATCGGGCTAGAGGATACGAATGCAATTTCCATTGGCAGTACTATGATCTCAACGTTGTTCTTCACTTATTTAGGCAATTCATTATACTGTAGGGAACGAAACGCAAAAGATATCGTCTGTCAGAAGAGAAACGGCGATATTGTATGGACCTTTACCGATAAAACGGCTCTAAGTGATCCCAAATGTATCACAATAGATGAACACGGAAACCTTTTTGTCGCCGAGGGCGAATCAAACAACGTTATTGCAATATCAGCTGATGGTACAAAGCACAAAACACTTCTGTCAGAATCAGAACAGTGTGGTTCTCCATGGGCAATTGACTACAACTGCGAATCCAAGACTCTATTTGTAGCAAACGAAAATGATGGCCACGCATTTTTATATAGTGTAAATTACGAATAAATATATCCACTAAGTTTTTTAAACAAAATTGTGGACACGAATGCCGTTAAATGATATGTTCTCAACATAAAGTACACCTTATTTTATTTTGACATTGTGTACTTTTTGCAAATTTCTACTTATGCAGGGGTTAACATGTTTCTCATACAAAAATAAACAATATATATACATATATATGCATTTTCCAACAAGATAATAACGAATGCAAAACATAAAACGATACAGAATACAGTATACAATAACTTGGCCTAGGCCAATGTAGGCATGGGTGAACTTAGTAACCGGGAACGATGCAATTAAATAAATCTTTTCCTACCCCCAAAAGACCAAACACTATTGGAATAAGATTTGCTAAATATCTTATCTTATACTAGTATTATAAGCAGATGTCCATTGTTATTCTATGCTATACATGTTGTAATGAACTATTAAGCTATTTGTTTATGCATTTCTCTGTGTTGAGTGTTCTTGTATATGTGTGTTGTAATCCTGTCATGTTGTGTTGTCATTTTATACAGTGATATTTTTTAACATTGTCATATAAGTGGGAGGTTAAGCTAGCCATAAAACTAGGTTCAACCCATCATTTTTTCCTTAAAATGTCCAATACCAAGTCAGGAATACGCAGTTGTATCGAATAATCTATTTCTATGTATGTTGTTTTTGTTGCACTCGCAGTTCAGTGTTTCTGTTGTTCCTTTATTTTTCTCTTAAAGTTCATGTATTTTCCTTTGTTTTAGTTTGTAATCAGAAGCTTGTTTTCTCTTGTTCAAATTTTGACCTTTGAACAGCAGTATACTAGTGTTGCCCTTATCTAAAGATTGTAGAAGACACATGGTAAAAATTTAGGAAACTATATGACATAACTGTCCATCAATTATATAAGTATTTACACCTCAAGCAGGTCGAATTTAAATGCTCTTTACGTCGTATGAGAGACAATACTTTAAATGTAAGGGAAAATAAGTGTTAGTGACACAAATTCCAATGATTGCACTGACAACATTGAACGAAATAATGCGCCTTTATTCAGTTGCTGTTCTTTATCCAGTTTTCTTATTCCATAGTTTACAAAGTTTCAAATAGTTTGCCTAAACTAAAGCATTATGGACGTGATATTAATTGTAGAAGTGCTCGTCTAGTGCCGTTATTGTTTTTTTTTTAAATACTAAATTATTTAATAATTAAAAGATATCATTAACAAATAATAAAAAAAACACGAGAACGTGACTGGCCTGGATACTTGTACATCCCAACAACAAAAGTTCATATCTGAGAGTACGCGCAGTCACTGACAGCTAGTTCATAGCCAATAACAACAAATAAAAAAAAAAAGCATGCTATCAATCAGTACACATCCAACATACAATGGATTTAGTGTAAAGATGTCAACAGTCGGAGAAAAACATGACAATGTGCAATGCCAAGATACAGGAGTCAACAGATTGTAAATTCATTAAATTGTTTATATGTATATAGCAATAATATTTAGATAGCTTTTAATTAAAAGATGCTGCCAAAGGAACATCACCATCCAGAAAAGGAAAATTAAAAATAGGGAACGAAACATTGTCCATTTTGTCTAAAATTTTAGTGTGGAGTTTCCCGTGTAAAACTGAAATATCTTACGAAACCTATTTTTGTACGAACATGACAAAGCATGAAAGAGAGCTCCGCACAGTTGAAGAAATCAAACATTTTTCTTTTGAACACCGGCTAATGAGGCTTAAAGCCTGTGTCAAACTTGTAGCGTCAAATTCTTATCTTTCTTTTCAAGTTTATAGTGTTTGCACCAGATGGCAAAATTAAACAAGGATAACATACATATTCCAAAACTGTATGATGTTACATGTGTCGAAAATAGAAGTTCGTGCTGCCGCAGAACTATCTTCTGCGAAGGATTTTTGTTAACGTCAAGTAAGTTTAGAATTAGGGACAACATTCAGAATTATTCATTCGTATGTCTCTCTTTACATACATTAATGAGCTATTAATTAACATCAATTTAAAAGTCTTTATTTGTAGCAAACGAAATACATGTAGATATAGTCCGACATCTGCTTCGTGATAAAATAAACTATAATGATAAGAAAAATCGCAAACCATATGATTGTTTTTAAAATGACATTAGGTTTGATAACGTATAAAGATTATTTGCACCAACTTTTACGAAAAAGTCAACAATGGAATTTTTTTAAATTAGATAAATATGTAGCAAAAAATGCCGCTTATTTTCCTAAACTCATGCAACTTTGATAATAATAAAATGTATCCAAAAATGTATAGATATTTTTACAAAAATCCGTGTGTATCTTTTGAAACATAAAGTAAGGTATATCTACGGCCTAAAGGATAGAAATGTAAAAAATAACGTTATTTTTTTTATAAAATGTCTAAAATTTCGAAACTATTCATCTCTAAAAGTAGCACATGAAGGAATATTTTTTTAATTCCATACATAAATTACTTGATGAAAAATAGCTCGTATGCAATTTTTTTGAAAACAACTCAATATGGCATCAAAACTGTATTGTATTCCCTTAAGCCAAAATATTTGACCCGAATAGTTTCTTCGTTCCAGTTATTTCGGTACAACGGCATGATCCTTAATTTATAAACAATACATAGGAATATTAGTATGAAATTTATACAAAACCTCATACTGTTATACACATTAGTTTCATTAGTTTCATAAGTTTTCGTTTTTTTTCATAATAAAAAGCTGTACAAAATTGAAGTAGACAGACAAGACATATAGTGCCATATTGGTAAACATGGTGAAAGCCTTCAACATATGATTCATTCGCTTTAACAATACAAAAAAAGATTTTAAGAGCATCGATACAGTTTCACGTTGTAAAGTTTTTTCATAGGAGTTATAAAAGAAATCATCATAGGTCACCGTGCTTGTTTTCGAGAAAATTAAGGCTGCATGAAAATTGGGGTATTTTGCATTTTTGTAAAAAGGTCAAGCAAAGTTATAAGAATTGGAGAACATATTTTTCGTCATTAATTTAAAAGATTGGATTCAATCTGATGATGTGATTAGTGAAAGGAAAAATAAGTCCATGCAAGAATGATTAGTATAAAGTTATTAAAGAAAATGTAAAATATGTAATATCTTAGACGATGAATTTCATTTTTTCTTTAACTGTAAAATAAATGAAAATAAAAGAGAAATCTTTCTAAAATATTATATACAAAAATATGTGAATTTTAATACACTTAATTTTACTGATAAACTCGTGATTATACTAAATCCATCAACACCAAATGATGTAAAAGCAGTTGTTTCTTTTATTAAAGAGTCATTAAAACTGAGGAAAGGAGAACAATAACTGTTTTTATCATATATCTATTATAATATTGTCGAGTTTTCATTTTGTTTGATCATGTTTGTTTTGTATTTGCCATAACCTAAATTGGTTTTTGTCTGTTTTGCAAATGAAGTTATATATTATATATATTAAAATTACTGATAAGATGCTCAAAGTAGGATAATGTTTTACCTTAAAAACTGAAAATCGAGAGGTATTTATATTGTAATTTTTCTCATCTTTCTACATTAACTGTCTTTTGTCGTGCTTACTCAAAATAGCAAATAAAAAGTATATGTCACCGTGTTAAATTCGAAGATGAATCGCGATTTATTCTTAAAAATGCAACTCTAACAAAGGCCAAAGGCTCCTGACTTGGGACAGGCGCAAAAAGGCGATGGAATTAAACATGTTTTGTGAGATCTCAACCCTCCCCCTATACCCCAATGTAGAATAAAGAAACACATAGCAATACGCACAGTACTGTAACACTGTTTAAAAGAAGTCCGAGTCCGATGTCAGAATAGGTAACAAAAGAAACTATCAATAGTATATGGATGTTAGGGGTCTTTAATTTCAAGTTGACCATGGTGACATGCACTTATGTCATATAGTCAGATAATATAAGACTGAACTGAAATGTGTAATTTAACATATATATATAAAAAGTCTCTGAATGGTTGTATAATAAAAACTATAACACAAATTCCCATACGTTTCTGCCATTACGGCCTTCTTTGTTGGAATAAATTACAACATTCCAAATATTCAGAAATCGTAAAAAGACAAGAAGCTAGATTCTACCAATTCATTGACTGTATAAGACGGAAATCAGAAGAAAAAAACTTTCAATTTTTCCCAAAAACAAAAGTGCAATTCAACCAACTGGAATAGAACAGTTGAAAGATTCACGTATGCACTGCAGCTGGACTAAACAACCAGATTTCTCTCCAGTACATCTATAGATCTGTGATCGGATACCGTGCACTGTGAGAAATATACATATCCAAATCTAAACAATTATCCATCCAATTTGTATTCCAGCATGAAAAAAAAATCACCAAAAAAAATAGAGGCTCCAAAAACATCGTCCATTTTGTCGTAAATTTTAATGTGCTTCTGCTTTTGCCGTTTGGTGGCCGCCATCATTTCTGATTATTCTGCCACGTTTGATCAAACTACGGTTTGCGCATACGATAATTTACAAGGAATTTATAAAAATTAAAAAACATATTACAAACAGACAAGCGGTGCTACACAAGAAAAATAATGTGCTAGTAAAACAAGCTGATGTAGATTAATCATTTAATTGAGTATTGAATGCTTCAAGACTCTTAGCCATGACAGTATTAGTGGGTAGGGCATTACAGTCTCGTATAGTCCTTGTATAGAATGATTCCCTCTGAGCAGCGGTGACCCAATTGTTTCTTTTTTTTTTAACTGAAAGCATACTATTGAAGCCATCTTCTCAAAATTCTATGGTGTAGATTACGCTTTATTGCAGAAAATTGGGGTTTCAATGCATAATCTATACAAAATTTGTCAATTTTGAACACCGTGTAGCGTGAAAATAAGCCCGGTGACCCATTCTTTTTTATATTTTTTTAAAAAGCATTATAAAAACTACCTTTTGGCAAATTATTAAAAAATTACCTAGTGTCTTTTTGTTGTTTGGGATAATTAAACAAGTACTTGTCAACGTCCACTCTGTGTTTTGTTAGATGTAGTTCTAATATTTATATCCACCTGAAGAGTTATTAGATATAAGAACATGCCAAGAAATCCTCGCTAAAAATTCCGGTCGACCTCCTACGGCAGTCATTAGTAGCTAAAGATTTGATTTCATTCAAGAAATTAATTTATGACCTTCATGTACGTGTCGCATAGACCACGGCCATATATCAAATGGTCAATATTAATCATCCATGTAATTTGCTCTATGGGGTGTTTGCAGAATTTCAACGGAGGCAATTTCTTGGCATGGTTAAGTTTTATATTTAGTAAGGAAAGTTTTATTTTTTTCAGGTCCCGCGTCACGTGACGAGTCTTTATAGTAGCGAAAACTTTCTTCTTATATTTCTTTCTTTTTAGGTGGAGACGTTAGACAGACAACATATATATAACGATCGAGGGAATACACACGATGTATATTTCTTTTGTCATTGTAGAAAATTGACGTTTCGATCACAGTTCACGAGCAGTGCATGCTTTGGATTTAATTTATCATGTGTAACTTTAAAACACGATTATTGATTATTTTCTTAAAATGTACATTTCTCAATAGCAGCTTGTTACACAGATTTTATTATAATATAGGAGCAGACATTTTTTGTAGGATTTCATTGAGATTAACGGACCTTGAGAGCGATTTTTACGGCATTTCAATTTCTTTTTTCTACGGAAATTCTTGGGAGGTAGCTGCAATACGTTGTTTTGGGAAGTTTTAATACATGTATGCCCTGCTGACTGCAAATTTTGGAGTCGATTGGACTTGTAGTTTCAGAGTATATCAGATAACAAGCATGTGGATTTTTTTTCTACAGAAGAGATCTATGTAAATACAATATTAAAGAGAAAAAAAAACGGAGTTGTCGTTTTTCTTCTTTGTTGAAAGGATAGACAGCACACAGCTTCATTCAGCAGTTGTATGTGGAGAATACAAATAAAAGGGGGGGGGCAAAAGGAGGTTCCAGGGGGGGGGGCATTTTTTTTAATGGTTAAAAACGCCGTTTTTACAATATGGATCAATTGCTTTAAAAAAAAAAAGCAATTGTAAACGCGTCTCCCTCTCCCCCCCCCCCTCCCACACACACACTAAGAAACATGATTGATTGATTAATGTGTGTGTGTTTGTTTGTTTGTTTGTTTCTTGGCATGAGATTTGGTATGAGTGCTAAAGAGACAACTCTCCATTCAAGTCAAATTTATAAAACTAAACCATTATAGGTCAAAGTACGGTCTTCAACACGGAGCCTTGGTTTACACCGAACATCAAGCTATTAAGGCCCCAAAAATGCTCGGACTATAGTGGAAAACCATTCAAACGGGAAAACCAAGCCTTTCTCAACTTATATTTATAGTTCAAAAGACTGAGTCGAATTCTTATGTTGAACCAATGAACCACTGTCCCAGGTTAGGGATAGTTAGGATACCGCTAACATTTTTTATCCCGCCACATTCTGTATGTATATGCCTATCCTAGGTCCAAATGGTTTTCGTTTGCTACTGTGTTACATATTTGTTTTTCGTTCATTATTGAGGCTTGTATAGGGTATATAAGGATACGGGATATTTGCCATTTTAATTTAAGGGATATGGGATATTTGTCCTAAAAGTAAATGGGATATGGGATATTGATGCATTTATAAGGATATTGGATTTTTAACATGAAAAAAATAAGTGGAATTTTAAAGTTAAGTACAGAAATATTTACATTTCACTTGATAAAATTGCCCCAAAAAAGTTTAATATTAAAGGTCATTTTAGTGCTTTGTTGATTTTCATTGAGTTTATGGTAGTTTTATTTAAAAGTCATCCAAACCCACCCAAGCAAAAAGTATTGATCTATTTTCGATATTTATATGGTCATATGTACTGATAATTTTAAAAGTATTTGTTTTGCTTTCCATACTTCGTTCCTTATTGTTAATTTTCCTTTTTTGGATGGTGATGTTCCTTTGGCACTATCTTACGGTGTTTGTATATCACAACTCCTCCGCTATGCCCGTGTCTATTGTAACATTTTGGATTTTGATGAACGTAATCTATGTATTACTGGTAAATTATAAAGTCGGTGATTTCGTTACCACAAATCACTTTAATCTTTACTAAATTCTTCCGTAGATGTAAAGATTTGGTTTTGAAGTTTGGTTCTACCTGTAGAAAATTTATTTCAAACGGGATAGCACATCCTCATTTTTACAGACATGTTGTTTACCGTGTCATTGGATGTTGGATGTGTAATGATTGATAATTTAGACTCAGATGCATTTATTGTGACAGATATTTGACATAAATATTGGACATAGCTGACGTTACAAATATTATTTTCATGTCCAGTTTTTAGTTCAAGTAAACTTCACGTTGGTCAAACTAACTTTCTTTGGTCAAATAACTTTCTGATAGAACAAATATTACTTAAATCTTTGTTTGAAAGTAAAAGATGAACAAACAAGTCATAAACTTCGGACAATGGTTGACATGGTCAACTTACGTCAATAATTTAACTTTGATAAACTATAGGGCACAAACTAGTACCAAAGTCATTAAGTGATTGCTATATAAGTGGAAATTCTGCTTTGAGACGTCAAAGTTTGAATTTTGAAACTTATAGGTGTCAGTCGATCCCGGCCTGCCTCTACATCGGCAACAACGCCCGGCCTGCCTATACAGCGGCAGCAATGCCAAACACCATCTTAGGCATTGTTCCCAGCTAGTTTCCCCCATCATGGAAAGATTCCAAGACCAACCCTCACAGAGTCATTCGTCTGTTGAGAGATTGGGTCTTTAAAGAACAACTAACTATGCAGACCAACATACTACATAATATCAACAATACGAATTTCACAAATAATTTTGTTATAATATTTGCCCGGAGGATACGAATTCTAAACAATAATTACTTTTTATACGACCGCAAAAATTGATTTTTTTTTGTCGTATATTGGTATCACGTTGGCGTCGTCGTCGTCCGAAGACTTTTGGTTTTCGCACTATAACTTTAGTATAAGTGAATAGAAATCTATGAAATTTAAACACAAGCTTTATGAACATAAAAGGGAGGTTGGGATTGATTTTGGAAGTTTTGGTCCAAACAGTTTAGGAATTAGGGGCCAAAAAGGGCCCAAATAAGTTTTTTCTTGGTTTTCGCACTATAACTTTAGTTTAAGTAAATAGAAATCTATGAATTTTTGACACAAGGTTTATGACCACTAAAGGAAGGTTGGAATTGATTTTGGGAGTGTTAGTCCCAACAGTTTAGAAATTAGGGGCCAAAAAAGGGCCCAAATAAGCATTATTCTTGGTTTTCGCACAATAACTTTAGTATAAGTAAATAGAAATCTTTGAAAAAACACAAGGTTTATGACCATAAAAGGAAGGTTGGGATTGATTTTGGGAGTTTTGGTCCCAATAGCTTAGGAATAAGGGGCCCAAAGGGTCCAAAATTAAACTAAGTTTGATTTTAACAAAAATTGAATTCTTGGGGTTCTTTGATATGCTGAATCTAACCATGTATTTATATTTTGTATATTGGATCATAATAGGTAATGTCCAATTTAAAATTCAAAGTTTTAAGTTTAAGTTCTTAGACCACATTAATTATGTGTCAGAAACCTGTGTTGTGTCAACTATTTAATCACAATCCAAATTCAGAGCTGTATCAAGCTTAAATGTTGTGTCCATACTGGCCCCAATGTTCAGGGTTCGAACTTTGCGGTCGTATAAAGCTGCGCCCTGCGGAGCATCTGGTTTTATTAGTAGTTATTTGCTTTGAACTAGCTGGTAGTAACTGCGAGTACTCTCAGATCTGTACTTAGTGTCTTTTTGTTGATGGGATGTACAAGTACTCGGTCACGTTCACTCTGCATTTTTGTTAGATGTATTTCTATTTGTATCCGTCTGATGAGTTTAGCTTTTTTCAACTGATTTGTATAGTTCGTTCTTATGTTGTAGTGTTCGACCAATATCCCAGGTTAAGGGGAGGTTTTGGATCCCGCTAACATGTTTAACCTCGCCACATTCTGTATGTATGTGCCTGTCCAAAGTCAGGAGCCTGTAATTCAGTGGTTGGCGTTTGTTGCTGTGTTACATATTTGTTTTTTGTGTTAGTTTTCTCGTTTGAATTGTTAGATACATTTGTCATTTCAGGACCTTTTATAGCTAACTATGCAGTATGTACTGTTATACCACTGTCCCAGGTTAGGGGAGGGTTGGGATCCCTCTAACATGTTTAACCCCGCCACATTATTTATGTATGTGCCTGTCCCAAGTCAGGCCGGGAGCCTGTAATATTCAGTGGTTGTCGTTTGTTTATGTGTTACATATTTGTTTTTCTTTCATTTTTTTTTTATATAAATAAGCCGCCGTTAGTTTTCTCGTTTGAATTGTTTTACATTGTCTTATCGGGGCCTTTTATAGCTGACTATGCGGTATTGGCTTTGCTCATTGTTGAAGGCCGTACGGTTACCTATAGTGTTAATGTCTGTGTCATTTTGGTCTCTTGTGGACAGTTGTCTCATTTGCAATCATACCACATCTTCTTTTTCATATGCAGTATGAGCCTTGCTCATTGTTGAAGGTCGTACGGTGACCTATAGTTGTTAATTTCTGTGTCACTTGGTCTCTTGTGAAGAGTTGTCTCATAGGCAATCATACCACATCTTCTTTTTTTATATATTATAGCTCATATATATATGCATTGATGATATTCTTGAAATAATCATAAATTTTTGTTAGATGTATCCATCTGATGAGTTAAGCCTTATTGTTGTCAATATTTTTATTTGTTTTGATGCTTTATATGATTATAGGCTATTTTCTAGTGTTTTACTTATTTTTAACATGGCGAGGATCTTCAGAGATTGCTCTGATGTGCAACGGCTGTTTTGCCAGACAAGGTGGGGCCGAGGGACGTCAGAGCACGTCCCATATCAAAAAGTAAATATTTCGCCATATAAAATGGATGCTTTGTTTGAATTTGAAATTATCTCTTTAATAGCTTTTTAAAAGCTTAAACTATGTTAATAACGAATAATTACTAAATATTCAATGTAAGTTTATATATTTTTCTTCTATTACTGGTGTTTTGAAGAAGGAAATTAAAAAAGAAGTAACAAAAATATCGTGATCTATGAAATTCATAAAGTTCAAGATCACAGAGTCAAATGTTGTGTTATTTCTTTGCAAAACAAGGACTGTGCAAATTTTGCCTGCTGTAAAAATATTTCAACAGTTAAATTTAATGTAGGTGCATTAGCAGAAAGCTTTCTTGTGTTAAATTTTGAGTCATTGAACTTGCATGCTAAATATCCACTTTTCGATATGGACGTGCTCTGACGTCCCACAGTCTCAGCTTGTCTGGCAAAACAGCCGTTGGATGTCAGAGCAATCACGGACAAGAGACAGGGTTGAGTCCTTCTGTTCTTTCCGACATAGGTTAACGTGAAGATTAATGAAGTTTCTTATCAACGAAAGAAGAATGATATCAAAATGAAATTTCACAGTCATATGCATCACGGTTTGAACAATTAAAAAAAAAGTCTGAAATTAGACCCCTTACACTAAATTTATCGTTTAAGATCACATAAAAAGAGATTGCTATACAAGGCTCTACGATGGAACACTTCATCTTTTGGACACATATATTCTTATTTAACACCGGAAGTATGCACTGTACATTTCCTTTACCACAGTTTGTTTTCCCTTGATATTCTCGTTCAACAAGGAATATAATTTTAATCAAATATGTTAGTATAATGAAAATAAATAATATAATTTGGAATGAATTTATCATGATTTTTCGGATATTTCAAAATAGTTTTAGGGATATCAGATATTTGTAAAAAATATTTATTGGGATATTTATTAGGGGTAAAAATTATAGGGATACGGGATATTGGGATAAAAACTTAATGGGATATGGGATATGGATACCCCCCCCCCCCCCCTCCTAAACAAGCCTCATTATTTGTATATATTTAAAATTTTGTCAAAACGTTATTTTAACAAATTTTACCGTCATTTGTCATGTTTATATACCCACAATAGGGTCCATAGTACCAGACAAAAATAATCCGGACTTTCAAATTTACAGTAGCTGTCCTACTGAGACATATTTTATTTGTCTCTGTCAGACTGTTAACCATGCAGCCTTAAATAAGATCTTAAGTTTTTTTGTGTGACAATTAGTTTCAACAAAAATATATTTCACATTTTAAATTATAATAATGTGACATATATGATAAGTGACATAAGTCTCTAGTTTCCAATGCTTCATTTGACCTTAGATAAACTATACGGTGGTGGAAAAACGTAAAGTTATAGTCATTCCGACACCGATTAAACATTTAGTCATTAATCAAGAAAAAAATGGCGGATGGCGTGGACATCGATCTTTATGACAATTTAGAAGAAGGATTTGAACAGGTTCTCACTTTAAATCAATGCAGTTTATTACTTAAACGTGAAACAATCAACTTTACCTGCAAGTTAATTATACATCTTCTCAAATATAAAAGGATTTTGGTCATTTAACGGACAAAACAATTGCTTCCGCCATCTTGATTTATATTTCGTTCAACAGGATACATTTCCTCACGATTTTTAATAAATATTCTTCACGAGTAACGCAATTCTAAAATAATATGTCTGAAGTAGCAAATTTAATAATGGCAATTAATTTACGTCATCTTGAATACCAAAGACCATATAATACTGTAACATCATAAGTGTTTAAGAACTTATATTTGTAAATTTATATAAATGCACTGACTATGATAAACTGGTCAGGAATAAAAAGGGAATATCTCACTTTTCTTGACTTGAGCCTTACCTGTTGAATTTTGTACAAATAGCCTTACCTTCAATATATACTGAAAAACCATATCAAGAAATAAAATAAAATAATTTTCCTACCTATCTATCCATACCCTGAAAACCTCAGTCTGGGGAGGGGAAACAAAGATATTTTAATATTGGCCTTATAAAAACAGTTTGCAGGCTGACTGGCTGCTATTTGTTTCAAATGGTCTCACTAATAATTTAGCGACAAGAAGCGCCAAGAAGCATCAAGAAGTGACAAAAACTATTTAGCGACAAGAAAACATTTTTTTTTAATTAAAATCACTTATTCCAAATAAATATCAAAAGAATTATATGCAAAAGAAAACAATTTTAGCGACAAGAAAGTTGATATTGATAGAAAAAAAATTTGGAACATATGGACTCATGTATATGTAATTGCTACATTTCTTTACATGATATTTTATTATTTATTATGTATAACAGCAAGTATTTCATTTACCCTGTCGTATTATGTATCTTATAATATTACTTTTACTTGTGTTTTAGAACAATATATATTTATAATTTATAATTTGTTTTTAAAACTCTCTTTGTACAATATATAAAAACTTGCAACATGCATTATTTGTGCATCATTGTCCAGAAAATACAGACACAAATTGTGAAATACGAAGAACTGAAATCAAACAAGAGGAAAACATAATTAAAATGTGAATATTTTTCATCATTTTATTTTGTGTATTGCCTCATTTAACGATATTTATCATGTTTATGCATATTAATTGAAGACTAAAGGAAATTTTTTATATTTAATACAAAAAATTGTTTTTTTGTCGCTAAATAGTCTTCTTAACGCTAAAATTATTCTTCTTCAAGTTCTTGTCGCTTCATGTTGCAAATTAGTGAGACCCGTTTCAAATAAGTGCACTGAAAATGAAAAATGAACTGATCAAACACTAAAAATACATACAATATATTATTACATGAATGGTAATTGAAAAATTTATCTTTCAGAATGAGGAGTTTACACAAGATGATGATTTGTATAATGATGTAATAACAGCATCCTCATCTGCAGAGTCTACTGAGGTAATTGATAGCTTTTTAATGACTCGTGTATAAGGCCAAAAAAAATATATGCCTGTTTACGGTTACCCGACCGTCCCTATTTTTGGGTGCCGACCCTATGTCATTTTTATTATACGACCGCAAAATTTGAAAATTTTTTCGTCGTATATTGCTATCATGTTGGCGTCGTCGTCCGAATACTTTTAGTTTTCGCACTCTAACTTTAGTAAAAGTGAATGGAAATCTATGAAATTTTAACACAAGGTTTATGACCACAAAAGGAAGGTTGGTATTGATTTTGGGAGTTTTGGTCCCAACATTTTAGGAATTAAGGGCCAAAAAGGGCCCAAATAAGCATTTTCTTGGTTTTCGCACTATAACTTTAGTTTAAATTAATAGAAATCTCTGAAATTTTGACACAAGGTTTATGACCACAAAAGAACGGTTGGGATTGATTTTGGGAGTTTTGGTTTCAACAGTTTAGGAATTAGGGGCCAAGAAAGGGCCCAAATAAGCATTATTCTTGGTTTTCGCACAATAACTTTAGTTTAAGTAAATAGAAATCAATGAAATTTAAACACAATGTTAATGACTACAAAAGGAAGGTTGGTATTGATTTTGGGAGTTTAGGTCCCAACAGTTTAGGAATTAGGGGCCAAAAAGGGACCCAAATAAGCATTTTTCTTGGTTTTCGCACCATAACGTTAGTATAAGTAAATAGAAATCTATGAAATTCAAACACAAGGTTTATGACCATAAAAGGAAGGTTGGTATTGATTTTGGGAGTTTTGGTCCCAACAGAATAAGGGGCCCAAAGGGTCCAAAATTAAACTTTGTTTGATTTCATCAAAATTGAATAAATGGGGTTCTTTGATATGCCGAATCTAACTGGCATGACTGTGTATGTAGATTCTTAACTTTTGGTCCCGTTTTCAAATTGGTCTACATTAAGGTCCAAAGGGTCCAAAATTAAACTTAGTTTGATTTTGACAAAAAATGAATCAGTTAGGTTCTTTGATATGCTGAATCTAAAATTGTACTTAGATTCTTGATTATTGGCCCAGTTTTCAAGTTGGTCCAAATCGGGGTCCAAAATTAAACTTTGTTTGATTTCATCAAAAATTGAATAAATGGGGTTCTTTGATATACCAAATTTAACTGTGTATGTAGATTCTTCATTTTTGGTCCTGTTTTCAAATTGGTCTACAGTAAAGTCCAAAGGGTCCAAAATTAAACTTAGTCTGATTTTAACAAAAATTGAAATCTTGGGGTTCTTTGATATGCTGAATCCAAAAATGTACTTAGATTTTTGATTATGGGCCCAGTTTTCAAGTTGGTCCAAATCAGGATCTAAAATTATTATATTAAGTATTGTGCAATAGCAAGTCTTTTCAATTGCACAGTATTGCGCAATGGCAAGAAATATCTAATTGCACAATATTGTGAAATAGCAAATTTTTTTTAAATTAGAGTTATCTTTCTTTGTCCAGAATAGTAAGCAAGAAATATCTAATTGCAAAATATTGTGCAATAGCAAGATTTTTTTTTAATTGGAGTTATCTTTCTTTGTCCAGAATCAACTTAAATCTTTGTTATATACAATATACAATGTATATTCACTTTTTACTACCAACTGATAAATTAAAATAATCTTTACCATTCAGTGATAACAAGCAGTTTTTTTACATCTTAATATTTTATGATGTATTTAAATGAGTAGTTATTGTTGCAAACTCCATTAGAAATTTTAATTGAGATTAGTTTTGGAATAAGGGAAAGGGGGATGTGATTAAAAAAATTGGGTTCAATTTTTCTCATAAATTGAAATTTCTTAAATAAAAAAGAAAATTTCTTCAAACATTTTTTTGAGAGGATTAATATTCAACAGCATAGTGAATTGCTCTAAGAGAAAACAAAAATTTTAAGTTCATTAGAACACATTCATTCTGTGTCAGAAACCTATGCTGTGTCAACTATTTAATCACAATCCAAATTTAGAGCTGAATCCAGCTTGAATGTTGTGTCCATACTTGCCCCAACCGTTCAGGGTTCAACCTCTGCGGTTGTATAAAGCTACGCCCTGCGGAGCATCTGGTTAAGATATGAAATAGAAAGTGAAAGTACAAAGCTGGAAACACCTACTTTCAGTTTAAAACACAAGAGAAAGTTGCATGATCATCTGTGCGCTCTAATTTTTAAATCGCATACTCTATTTTAAAGTGTTTTTACGATTTAGATCCTAATGGCAGCCTGCATGTCCCAACAGGCTGTCAGAGGCAGAAAGCATGGTCGCATTAAAGTTAAAAATTGATATTCATACCAATATGTTCGATCTGTACCATAGTAAACATGAACCTGAAAAATGTTACAAAGTAACAGAGACTTGAAAGACTGAAATTCAACAAGGTGACAGTTTTATTGTTGAAGGGAACTTAGCTGTTGAAGATGTTTGAATATGGCAATGTTTAAATATAAACAAATTCTGGCTTCACCCTATTGACATAACACCAATCCCTGCAATTATATTTCAAACCAAGAATTTAACCTGTAAAAAGAGGCATTTTTTTAAAATTTATAAATTCTGCAGGTAAGTGTCAGTACTTGGAGAGGTTATCCAAGTACATAGATAATTTTAGACTAACCTCTCACAATTTTTAAAATGTAAATACCACACATTTAATGATATGTATGGTTTGCAGGGGTGTTACAAAACCGTTATACTAAAATTTACAACATGTAACAACATCACACATCTCACCAAAAAAATCAAATGAAAAAATCAAATAAAATGGAAATACCTACCTACCTACCCTATTTTTTAAAAGGATGTAACCTTAAACAGACATATGTTTTATTTTTATTTTGTCCTAATCTGTGTTGACAATCTCTTGTCGTATTTTGACTCATTTTAGGAATTGTTCTCTCTGTAAAATCTGTCCATATACTTATAGATTATCTTTGATCAACTCAACAAGATTGATTTTCGCGAAAAAGCAATCGAGTTGAGATGACCAATGATAATCTGTTAATCGCTACTTTTTTTTACCTATGACGACGTATCAATTTCATGTCAATTTAATTAACAACGCCACATGCCTCCTTAGTTTCTAGCAATAATTTTCCATCCCAAGCGAGAAGCATGACATGAAAAATTATCACAAAAAAAGATCAAAGGAATAATGCACAAAATAGCAATACAACTATTACAGGAATCACAAGGGGATTGAGCTAAAAGTAATTCAATGTTGGTAGTGAATTTCACAGTGATTCACCGTTTAATGCTGTTAAGTATATATATATATATTCTTCATGAGTTATGCTAGTCTAAAAAATATGTCTGAAGAAGCAGACTTAGGCAATTAATTTCCGACTTTTTGAATACAAAGACCATACTGTAACATCATAAATATTTTTTATTTTTTTTTATCTTATTGTGCATGCTTCATTTGCTTGTGTATTAAAAATGTATTTTTAGTGTAGTATCTACGATGGTGTTTTAAATGTTAAAAGAACTTATGTTTGTAAATTTATACAGTGTTCTAGGATTTTTTTGGCACCTTGACTTACCACAGGTAAGATCAATAAAAAAAATTACTTAACCACATCTAAAAGTTAAATCCGCCAACCAATGCGTCATTTGTTGCACATAGATTTTAAATTTAAAAACTTTTATGACATGCTTTAAATTATATGTTGTGAAGTTTGTCTGAACAAAGCTGGATTCGGATACGATTGAATTTTGTACAAAATTTAAAAAAAACGATTTCTTACTAAATTTGACAAATATGTTATAGTTATTACTATGTCATTTATTAATTAACCCTTTCAAGGCGAACAATGCATTGAGGCATCCCCGTAGCCAGGCCGAACAATGCGTTGAGTCATCCCCGTAGCCAGGCCGAACAATGCTTTCATGCATTACAATCACGTGATGAAAATAATTTTCGTCTTTTTAACTCATTTCCCCCGTAAAGCTACGTTTAACCCAATAAATATCAAGGTTTTCAACAAGCTTGCATGTTACAGTATAAGAATACGTATTCTTACTGAGTTTGACGCCTAATATTTACCATAGTACAATGAAAGATCGGTAGCGTCAACAAACAAAATAAGTCGTTGCCATTTTGTACAAGACATGTGATGCGAACATGTGACCTTTTAGGTCAAGATAGTTATTTGGAAGGAAAGTCAAATATAATTTCATTATTAATTTGATTTATATAATGATTAGAATAACGAAAAATGCTTTTCAAAACTTCACGGAGAATAAAAGTCAAGTAATAATTGGACTTCCGTGGGCGCGGCTATTCCATTTTCCCACGAGTGCAAAAGGTCGCACTCCTTTTATGGAAAATCTAAATAAAACTATCCAATCACTTTCCTCTCCCACTTGCTCGGTGTCAAGGACGCCAAAATCGTAGTAAATATAGTAAAATGTCGTCTAACATTTTGAAAAATCAAAAATGTCCGACACTTCAGAGGACGAGTTTGAGGGGTTTTCGGCGGGTGAAATCGAACTTGCATGCCAAAGATATCAAGTGTAATTAGCCCAAAACGGCATTGGTGATGATTTTCTGATAAGTGATGTTGAAAGTGAACTGTCTGATGACAATAATGATGAACCACAACTTGTTGACGTAAATAATGCCGGTGATGCACCCAACAATGATGGATGGCACCAAGAGTTTGATATTTATGAAAGAGGTCTCCCCCATCTGTTCCAACCTAGAAATACTACTGGTCCACAAAATATATTAGGCCCAGAGAAGGATATAATTGACTTTTTCCAACTGTTCTTATCTGACCACCTTTTACAACAGATAATTGAGAAAAGTGATAGCTATGCAAAGATGCAAAAAGATTTGAATCCTGACCTACACAAGTCAGCTTGGTCTTGTCCCTCCTTGCCCGAGATGAAGGCTTTTATTGGTTTAACTTTCCTAATGGGTATTGATGGAAAGCCAGATTTAAAATCCTACTGGTCTAAAGATTGTCTGGAAACCCCATATTTTGCCACAGTTTTGGCACGTGACAGGTTCATGCAAATTATGAGATATCTACACTTTACTGATCCTCACCAGCGAGTTCCACAAAGAGGGGAGCCTAACTACGACAGTACTTACAAAGTCAGATACTTTATGGACGCCCTTAACCAACAAATGAGGGATCAATATATACCTAAAAGAAATGTATCAATAGATGAGTGTATGATACCATACAAGGGAAGGGTTGCCTTGAAACAATACATGCCTGCTAAACCAACAAAATGGGGAATTAAGGTCTGGGCGTTGGCAGAGTCTGACACTGGGTATATGTCATTTTGTAAAATCTACCAGGGCAAAACAGATCGAACCCATGTAGGGTTGGCTAGCACTGTCGTTATTTCCTGTCTTGAAGGTGCCAATTTATCCAGACAAGGTTACCATGTTTACATGGATAACTACTTTTCCAGTCCTGAATTGTTCACCAATTTATTTGAAAATCTTGACACTGGAGCCTGTGGAACAGTCCGTCAAAACAGAAGAGGCTTACCACAGGATTTAATGACAAAGAAGCCTGTTGGTATTACACAGAGAGGAGACAGTCAATTTAGGCAAAAGGGGGCAATTTCAGCTACAGTATGGAAAGACAAGAAAAATGTTTCTGTGATATCTACCATCCATAACAACAGCTTGACGGAAGTGAGTAGAATTGTTCAACAAGAAGGACAATTCCAAAGGCAGCAACTCCAATGTCCAAAGATGGTTGCAGATTACACCAGCCACATGGGCGGTGTCGACCGTTGTGACCAGTACATACAGTACTATTTCTTCTGTCACAAAACAAATAAATGGCCAAAGAGAGTGTTCTTCAAGATGCTGGAAATTATTAAGTTTAATGCTTACCGTCTGTTACAAATGTCACCAAATCACCAGCAAACTACATCAATGACCTATTTGGATTTTTCTAAATCAGTTGCAACTCAACTCATTGCAGGGTATACCACAAGGGACAACCGTAGGGGGAGGCCATCTAACCTACCTGTAGAAGTCAGACTAACACACAGACATTTACCAGCAGATTTGGGTAACAAGACATGGTGTCATGTATGCTGGCATAGGGTAGCTAATGATACTCAGGAAAAAAGGCGTCAGACAAAATATGGTTGCGTAGAATGTAGCAAACACCTTTGCATGCCACATTGCTTTACAGTCTACCACTCAGTCAGAAATTACACTTCTTAATTGACAGTTACTTTGTTACACATGAATTTGAAGGAAAATACATAATTTGCTGAAAAGATATTCATCATTTGTTGAGAGGATTTTCATTGTTTGTTGAAAGGATATTCATAATTTATAATTGTTGTTACAGTTGACAGTTTCATTTATTAATTTTTGATCAACAATATTCCAAATTTTAAAGAACATTTAATTATTTTCATCATTGAACAATACACAACCAAAGACTGGAAATTCTAGCATCTCATAGAAACTAACACAGATAATTATTTAAATAAATCATAGTAAGTTTATTTTCCTCCGATGACAAGAAAAAAAATCGTTTATGTCCCGATTTAAGCACCAGTTATCAATCCGGATTTTCCGATTTTACCGACACCGTGACCGACTTTTAGAATGATAGAAGAATGTGGTCTCTTTTGCGCTTGATTACACCTAGTAAACGAGTGCTTGAATAAAAGCGCCGATAGACATCGACAAAATCTTTGATCTTTTATCAAAGCTTTTTCTCGTGATTTAATAAAAATAAAAAGCAGATATGGGAAATATTGAAGAGGACCGGGAAATTTCAAGAGTTTTTCGGCTTCCCCGAACTTGAAAATTGACTTACCACCGGGTGACAAAGGCTAAAAAATGACTTACCCGTTGTCCTAATCCACTTACCCCGGGTAACGGGTAATGGGAATCCTAGAACACTGTAATTATAGTAATGCACTGACTATATATATATATATATATAGAGCTGGTTAGGTAGGTAGGGTTTCTATAAAAAGAATTTTTTTTTCAGGTAAGCTGCTGTTTAGGTGGGTTAACAACATAATACATTTAAAATATTATTTTTGGCCTGAAACATCCTTTCTGTATCTATGTTTAATTTTAGTATGCTTGATATTTTGTAGACAATAGAAGAAACGAAAGCTTTGTCAATATCTGTACCAGCAGGTTATAGTGGAAGGAGGATAAGTTTATATGTAGGAAACCTCACATGGGTAAGTTTTTTTTAAATGCATGAAAAAATGTAAACAAAAAATGGTATTTAAAAGGATAAAAAGCAATATTGTGTATTAATTCATGACTAAAAATTTGTATATACATTTGCAAGTTGTAGTGGGGCTTTCAATTCATAACAATTGCTCACACCTATGTCCTGAATTCTGGTATAAGATAACACAGTAGCATATGAAATGCTATATTTGTGCATTGGACACTTTTACATAGTAACAGGGCTGTAATCAACAAATTACACTATGATGACAGAATTAATTATTCTTTATGGTTCACTTTGTGAAAAGTAATTTATCCCCATTTCAACAGTCATGTATGCACAAATAAATAATAAAAACCCATGAACCTCTGAAAGAAAAATCAAAATTTTCGTATGGACATTAAATACCTTTACTAGCAGTTTTGGATTTAAAATATTAAATATAGAAAATACCCCCAAAAAAAGACCTTTCTAAGGTCAAGAACGTTGTCCATAAGTATAGCAGGTTCTGTGGGAATTTAAACAGGAAGTCCCTGTCCCAGTCAACATCATATTATTGAGCATCTGTATAATTTCCTTATTTCAGTGGACGACAGATCAAGATTTAACAGATGCCATAGCTTCAGTAGGAGTCACAGATTTAGTAGAGATTAAATTTTATGAAAATAGAGCAAATGGACAGTCTAAAGGGTATGTTTACAATATTCCAAGCCTACAGATCTTGACATATAAAAAAGAAGATGTGGTATGATTGCCAATGAGACAACCGTCGACAAGAGACCAAAATGACACAGAAATTAACAACTATAGGTCACTGTACGGCCTTCAACAATGAGCAAAGCCCATACCACATAGTCAGCTATAAAAGGCCCCAAAATGACAATGTAAAACAATTCAAACGAGAAAACTAACGGCCTTATTTATATAAAAAAATGAACGAAAAAGCAATATGTGAACACAAACAAACGACAACCACTGAATTACAGGCACCTGACTTGGGACAGGCACATACAAACATAATGTTTGAATTAATGTTAAACTCTGTCTTATTTACATAGCGACATACAACTAAAGAAATACCATCATTTGGGGAGAAAATGTTAAAAGACTTAGCACAACTTTTTCTTATGTTCTCTGGTTTTAAAGAGAAGGTGACAGATCTTTTCAACATTGAATCAAACATTTATACTTATGATAAAAATAATCTATAAGACCTAAACCCCTCTGAACATGCTGAAAGCATGACAAAAATGACAAATTTAGTATGTTGGTATTCAATTTTGTCATTAAAAAATCAGAAACATACCAATGTGATTTTGTTGATGTTCTTCCACGCAAAACGTGGCCCCTCCTTTCTGGCAAAAATAAAAGCATCACAATAAATTTGGTTAATTACAGATATTCTATGTAAATAATTTTCTCACCAAATTGCAATTCGAAAAACTTTTAAATTTTCACAGTGAATGTTGTAAAAAGTAAAGTCACAAAAATACTGAACTCTGAGAAAAATACAAAATGGGAAGTCTGTAATCAAATGGCAAATCAAAAGAAAAGCTCAAATACATCAAAACACAGCGCTCACTGAGAGTGGTTCACTCTGAAATATCTAAAGGCATTATATAACAGTGTCACTCTAAATCACTAGCATTATATAACAGGTTACTCTGAATCACTAACATTTATATCTAAAGGTATTTTATAACAGCGTCACTCTGAATCACTAGCATTTATATCTAAAGGCATTATATAACAGCGTCACTCTGAATCACTAGCATTATATA
>CM034351.1:25216097-25448401 GCA_019925275.1 Mytilus edulis | reverse complement strand
TTTGAATTATTTGGAATTGATTTTACTGTAGAAACATTGTTTCCCTCAATGCTAAATTTTGTTGATAAAAAAAAATACACTTCAAATTTCTTTTAAATTATAGTTTATAGATATGAAATAAAATTGAAGGAATTGATGTCACTGATTTATGTTGTTACAACATCATAGCTTTTGTGGATTATGTTACTTCATCCATCCATGGCTAAAATGGGCACATAGTAAACAAATCTAATAGGATGTTGATTGACTACCACTGTACGGAGTAGATATTTTTTTTTCTCTCTGTGCAATACTTTCACTTTTAAATACAATTAAAAAATCACCAACTTTGAATTCCTTTTTTTTAACAAAATTAAATAATGATTTTTTTTTGGAAAAGAGGGGTCCCCAATAATGGGTGGGGGAAGTGACATAAACCATATCAGCTGTGATGTCTCATAAGAATTATGTACAATGTCTTCCATAAAATCCTTCAATGATAAGCCTTGAATCATGTTATAATGTGGGTTTACATCTAAATATAACAGTTCGTTCTGAACATAATTTTGATGTAATACACAAATTCAATGAATTTATTTCGCTATGTATACATTATGATATTTCATTAAAAGTAAAGATAAGTAGTTGTAAACACATATGCCTTATCACTAAAGGGTTTGTTAATGGAACAGTATGAAAACAAAAATTTAATGTGAGAAACTTGTTGGTATACGTAAGTCGATATTCAATAATTATTTTAAGTATGTTGGAAAAGGCTATTCCAGAAAAATCCTTATTGTTTAGTCCGATTATAAAAGTTCAATACACCATTTACACTCTTGTTTCAGTTATATCTCATACTAACCTTCAACCTCTTCCTCAGTGAAGATAAAATTCATAACCTTATTCTGGAATAGCTCTTGGAATTGTATCAGTAGAAACTTTATATGTTATCATTTATACAGTTATGTCTTTGCATTTAAAGTAAATGCTTATGCATCACATTTAAAAATGCAATAGACAGTGTGGCTTACATTTGACCATATTTTATTGCAGTAAGATTAGGACAGTTCCAAAATAAAATAACACACATGAGGCATGGAAGGCAGACCTCACACCATTATATGAAATTTTCATTTTACAAAAGATTTTGCAAAATTGATTTTTTTTAGTAATTTTAGTGCCTTCCAACCCCCTACTACAGTTAATTTTGGAACAGTCCTAAATAAGTTGGTATCATATATTATCATAATTGAATGACGGGTGTATTTTCCAAATGAAAGTGATGTGGCACAATTCTAAGCAAGAATCTCACCATATGATCACCATATTTAAAATGTGCTACATGTATTTCACTTTCATTTATATGGTTTAAGACCTACTTCAACATCAGCTTACTTATGTTTACAAGTAAAATGATTATGCATGGCAAAGGACAGGCTGCTAATTTGTCAACCTTCTTTATTATCGTTCAATGTAATGTTAAGTACAATTCTGTCACAGAAATATTTGTAAACTTGGGTATTACATCAAAATTACATTCAGAATGAACTGATGTATTAAGATGTAAACCCAGATTATAATTTTGGCTAACCTATTCTCAATATCTGTATAGGTGTTTAATTCATTTCTAAATTGCATAATTCAGTACAAATAAAGGCAACAGTAGTATACTGCTGTTCAAACCAGTCATAGAACAGAATTTTCTGAAAAATGAGAAAAAAAGAGTTCTGTATGGTTGCTTATTATTGTAAATTTAGAACTAAATGCATGCATGCATTTTATGTGAGTTCCTGAAAAATTACAAACTCTCTTACTAAATTTATTTATATTGTTTTGAAGAACAGTACATGTAGAATTTAGTCAATACAGTGTTTTATAAAATTTCAACAATAACTTGTAAGTTTGCGATTTGTGTCTTATGAAAATGTTAGACTTCTTGACATATTTCATATTCAAAGAAAATGTTATGCTAGAATAAAAAATAATACAGATTCTAAATTGGAAATGCATACCTATAATTGTATTGGTATAATTATATTAACAAGACCTTTAGTTTGTGTATTATAAAATAACATAATTATAAGATAATTCCCATGTTGTTGAAATATATGCATGCTTGTGCTTTAATTAATGGGCATATTTCATGATTATGTGAAGTCTTTAAAAACCTTAAAATGTGATAGCTTCTCAGTACTAGGTGACAGTCAAATACTATTGACATCTCTTGTTAAAAAATTGTTTGTTTATGACGGTAAGTAGTACCCAAACTGATTTGTTTATATTAGTACTTTGAAAAATGCTATACCTCCACTATGATTGTTTGATCATAATACAGAATCCATGATGTTCCTTAAAGTGACATGTTTATGTACCAATTGATATATTGAAATGTTGTATAACATAAAAGTCGAAATACTCCATATGTGTAGTCTCTAAAGTAACATCTTGTAAAATGTGTTTAGGGATCAGAAACTGAATGCATGTTTTAGATATTCATGTTTTGAGGGCAATAAAATTGTAAGGGAATACTTGTGATCCTGAAACATTAGTTTTAACAGAATAGATCAATGTATGATGCACGGAGAACTTGTCAGAAATACATGGAAATAACTTATTGATATGCCTATAATATGAAATTAACACACATTCAAGTTTTACAGTTACTTTTGTGAAAGTTTCCTATGTGGTGATGTATTTGATTCAATCACATATGTATTGTAATACTGCTTGTTTAAAAAATCAAAAAATGTTGTTAAAATTTAGGTTGATTGGGACTTATTTCATATAAAATCACCTAAACTTGTACGATTTATGTAATCATGGAACACATTTTCAAAGTTAATAGGAATATGTTTTCAATATTGATTTTATGTCATCCATGATTTCACTCAGCTGCCCACAGTATTCTGCAATCTATGACTTAATTTTTTTTATTTTGTTAAGTTTATATTATTCCTTGTAGAAAGTTGCATAAGTGAACATGCAATATTTAAGAGTCTAGTCCTTAAAAAAATCCATGCTATTGTAAGATTAGATATTCCTGCCCATTTAAAAGGCTTAAACGTACCATAAAACAGTATTGACAGTATTAGAAAGTTAACAGGAATGGTAATGAATATTGAATTGTCCGTCATAGAACATTAGTTGAATTACCAAGCTTGTTCTTTGTACAAATTTTCTAAAATTTGATTTTAAGATTTATTTCTGAAAACTATAGTCTTGATTTTTGTAGATTATTTATTTCATGGGCAATCTGAAATATACATGCCACTGAAATTTTTACTTTGATTGTCATGGTAAAGTGTGCAATAGATTTAGGGGGAAAATGTGTGTGCGAACAGGTTATAAAAGGAGAGAGAATGGTATTTGTTTTAACAAAGGAGAAAGAAAAGTTATGGAGAAAGAGTAAGCGAAAAACAGCATTATTGATATTTTTAATATTTTGTTTTCACAACAGAAAAATAAACTTAATTTGGCATTTCATTTGGTGGCACTTAACTTTAACTTGATTTGACATTTTAGATTACCAAGTGTAGAATAAAAATAAATACATTTATTCAAAGAGGATTGATTGCTGTAAAGTGTAATTCTATATTGAGAAAAACTTGTGAATAATAGAGAGCTTGTATTTCATAGAAAAAATCCAGTAGATTCTGCCACTGTTATTTTCTGCATGCTTCTTTTTTTCTTTGAATTTTTCAATTTTCCCAGAACATTATTTTTTATTTGTACATTTACATGGTAGTAGTTGTATTTAAACAAAGACTATTTTAGCCCATCTCATATTAAACTCCCCATGATATCATTTTGATTGTATGTAGTTCTGAATTACTTGTTTATATTTTGAAAAATCCATATACAATCATAAATATTATTTGGATATGGAGTTGTAATCATTTAGCTTAGAATTGTGTTAATAGTGGACTTAATTTCATCTTTATGATTTGCAATGAGAGCAGGGAAGAGAGGAAGGTCATTCATGTGTTTCTTTACAAATGGAGCGAGAAAGTAAACTTATTCAGTTTGCATTGATCAGAAAGTAGAAGCTTTTATATAAAATTCATTTTGCATTAAACATAGCAGTTTGTATGTAGAAAAAAATATCACAATGAAAAAATTAATTGCCATTTAAGAGCTTACCATTATAATAGATTATAGGTATTGTTTGGTTAATTTTAATTAAATAAGTATAACTTTTTTACAAATGATGAAATTCTGAATATTATTTGAGTCTCTGTCTTCCTCTAAATTGAAAAAAACCCCAACAAAATCATGGCTAAAACCTTATGTGCATTTGACTTGATTTTAGATTATAATGCTTCGATGTTAACACATTGTGAAGTTCCTTATAACATCTTATTTGTGATATAAGTGTTTATGTGAGATCAGAGAGCCAAAACTGTATTAAGTGATGGTTGTACAAACTATAATCCTTGCTGCATATTATTATAAATATCTAGCACCAGTGTATTAGTGGAAACAATCATCATATTTTCACACCAGTTTGTAATTTAAGATTAATATAATGTTTGATAGTTGTCCAGGAAAGAAATGTTTTATTTGTGAATTGAAATAAATGTGAGAGAGAGTTCAGTGATTCTTGGTTTGGGTGTAAGTGTGAATGTTGATAAGTTGAATTCATAAGATAGACAATATGTTCGTGGCTGGTATTTTGTTTGAGGGTTGTATAATTTATCAATTAGAATACACTTAATAGACTCAAAACTTTCGTATAGGTATCTTATTTTAACTTTTTGTTTGTTTTATTTTACAAATAAAGTAGCATAAAAGTATAACACAAAAACCAAGTGCATTTATTGTAAAAGTGAAGTTTGTAATGCCAAACTCCAGAGGATGTAAGAAAAAAAACCTAAAACACAAAACGTATTTACTTATTAGGAATGGAAAATCATTTAAAAATTAAACTTGCTATAGTTTTCAGTAATCTGGTAATATTGCCAATAAATTAAAGAATATAGTAAGAGTTTAATGAAAATAATCTTTTAAAATTGCAAAAAGTGTCTACACGAAAAAAAATTGTCAGTACATGTTAGTACATGCATTTGTATTTCACGGATTTTGATCTGCACTTTATTTCTTGTTATTGATATCAGTTGTTTTGTTCTGTTTGATTTAAAACACTTGTAAATGATGTAACTTGAGTATTCATTTTTTTTTCTCCAAATTTTTTATCAGCTTGATAACTACCATAAGGATAAAACTGGTAGAGAAACTTAATCTCCTTCATGTATAAATAGGTTCTCCTTTATTTTCTCTGTTTAGTTCTGAAGGCTCTACAAATTATTGTATAGTTTGTTTGGTTATGTGCAGTTCTTGTCAATAATTTCATCTTAGAGATACTCCCCTGATACTTGAGTCCTTTATTATGTTAATAGTATTTGTTATTTCATAACGCTTATGAAATTCACTTTGTATTTTATATTATTATAAGAAATTCTTGTTAAACATGTTAGGAAATTTATTATTAAAATGCTTTGATATAAGAAGATGTGGTATGAGTGCCAATGAGACAACTCGCCATCCAAGTTACAATTTATAAAAGCAAACTATTATAGTATGCCTTTTACTGCTGTTCACATCTTTGCATAAAAAAATGTCAAATGGTTCAATGTTGTCCAATTTTTAAAAGGTAATTGGAGGATTCTTAGTATGCTTACCACCTCTGTATGTGGCATTTTTTTTCATCATTCCTACTGAAAGTCAGAAAATGATTCCTGATTAATGCATGTATCATATTGAGTATTTATGGCCATGCTTACCATCTCTGTATTTGGCATTTCTTATCATTCCTACTGAAAGTCAGAAAATGATTCCAAAACAACCCTGATTTATGCATGTTTCATATTGAGTATTTATGACCATGATATTGAGTAATTTACTATTAGTTGATTGATGTTTAATGTGATACATAATTGAGATATCTTTATTCCAATGTTATCTTGTTTGACATTTGCGATTAAACCATTTAAATGTATAAATATAATACTTAAGATATATTCCTGTTAAACAATATCTTTAGTATTAATTGTGGTTAAATGTATTCATTACCTAGCACATCAATCTTGCAATGTTTGAAATTAAAAAAAATAACTTAAGTTTTTCAAAAGTCTTGGTTAAAAAAAAAAGGTTAACTAAATCTGAACAACATAGAAGAATTTATTTATTATAGCAAATTGGTACTTCTATATATATTTTGCCTGATTGCCACCCCTAAAATGTTAATTAAGTATATACTATTTACTAGAGGGTGAAAAGGACTCAATGATATGCTCAGTATGTTTTAAAAGTATTTCTATTCGTAAATTTACGATTCAATCAGAAATTGTAAAAAGAGTAAAAATTAATGAAATTAGAAATCCGCCTTGTATAATGTATAACTGTAGTTGTATAAGTAATACCTGATCATGCCAAACTAGCCTGATATGTTTATAAGGTTAAATACTTTTCAAAAATAATGGCTTGATGAAAAATTTCAAGTATTTCTTAATAATTTATAATGTTTTATTTAATTGCTATTTTATATATTTAAAGAGAGAAAACATATGAAATATAACCATGCCATTATTTTGGAAATTTATTAGTTGACTCATATGTTAATATGTCTTTAAATATATTATATGATTGTATAGCATCATTATATAAACAGGCTGCATTATGATTCAATCAATATGTCATCCTGGTTTTCAATATTATAGTTTTCTGTGCAATGTTATGTTATTGTTAGTCTTTTTGGTCATGGTGTTGACGTATAAAAGGGCTTGTTTATTGCCCCCCCACCCTCAGTGTCTTATCTTTTTGAAAAAAAACCATGTTGTTATAAATTGATAACAAACAAGTAGACTTGTAAGTAATTATTGTTGATACTAAAATCTACTTTCAGAGTTTTGATCTTCCTCTATGATTTTTCAATTGCAAATTTGTCAAATTTTAATGTCCTTGTCAGAAATTACCTGCACATACCTTTCAATTAAAATACAGATTTAAAAAGAAAAGGAACCATATTGACCACTATTGTCTATCGTCATAAAACTTTACTTTATTCTTATTAAAAAAAATTGTGTTGTATCACCAAATCCAGCATTCTGATTGGTTGAATTCTGAGTCTTATTACAGTCTTATTACAGTAATTGTACTCCAAAAATCCCCACAAGGCTAGATGTCCAATCGTTGATAATAAGATTAAAGAAAATAATTGAAATGAGTTTAAAAAAACAACAAAATAAATTGATATGTAATCAATTGCAGCCAGATTAAATAATGATGATCATAACTTATGCTAAGTTTGTGTTGTGTAGTATCTATTATTTGTTAACCTATAGAATATTATTTTGTACATAAATGTGTTCTAGAGCTAATGTTGGGTTTTTTTTCAGAGGGAAGGTAAAGTATAGTTAATTATGGTATATATATTTATGGATTTTAAAAATGGCTCCTGTACTCTATTTGTAGGTAAAAAGACATGTACAAGGTTCATCCTTAATTATCAGATTATGTATGGTAATTTATTCTGCTTCGTGAAAGTGTTTATAAAAAAATTCTCAGACCTCTAGATGTTTTCATTGATGTATATAGCTAATTGTTTAGACATGTGACATTTGAACTAAAAGACATCATAGAATACATCACTCTCATCGCATCATGTGAATCAACTCATCAACTCATCATAGATCATCTATTCAAAGACATACAGTGGAAAACAGAACAGATGAAAATCTACAAATGGAAAAGAAGAAGATATTCTGTTAGGAGTTACAACTTTATTCTGGATAAGTTTTACACAGGAAAAGACGTGGGATTTTAATTAACAGATTGGATATAAAATGAATTGCTACATTGATTATGAATTCTGAAGAGTATTTAAACAAATTTTCTTTTCAGCATTTTACCCCATCAAGGAAAGATATTTTATTTTTTTTAACATCCATCAGAAATAAATGTAGTAAAACAATGACTTATTTATATGGAAAAGGTATACATGGTATAATATCTTCTTGACTTAGGTCATTTCTGTCCCCTATGGCTTCAGATCCGGAAGAAAGTTGTGATTCAGATTGTAGTTCAATTGTATATATGAACATTACACTTTTTAACACAGATGCCATTACTGCCCTTAAGATAGGCATATTACAGCTTGACTTATTTTATGGTTTGTGTGAATAATGCTTGTCTATCATTCAAAGTGATTGTTGAATGTCTGTAGGTATGATTTTGAATTGTTGCCAAGTATCACTTTATTTGTTGTTGTCTCACAATTGTGGGTAGACATTGTTGGTGCCCTGTTCATGTGTCTACCTAATTAATCCATTGAGTATCACTACAATTTCCTACAGAAATGAATTAAACCACGATGAATCAGTTCTGACTACTTAGTAGTTCATGTTGAGCAAATCGATGGATTTGATGAATATTTTGGGTTTCCAATACAAAAGCATGCATTTTCATTGAAGGTGAAGATAATGAAAAAAATCTACAGAGCTAAAAAATGTAACAAGGTATTCATTCAACTGTACAAAATATGTGTTCCCCCAGATTTATTGACAATTCCTGTTCTATTACAATATAAGTTTTAATAATAAACAAACGCATGACAACCCAAACCACACAATCAAGACATTTAGAAAAGAGTGGCGAAAGATACCAGAGGGACAGTCAAACTCATAAATCGAAAATAACCTGAAAACGCTGTGGCTGAAAATGAAAAAGACAAACAATAGTATACATGACACAATATAGAAAACTAAAGAATAATCAACACGAACCCTACCAAAAACTAGGGATGATCTCAGGTGCTCTGGAACGGTAAATAGTTATCAAAGGTACCAGGATTATAATTTAGTACGCCAGACGCGCGTTTCGTCTACATAAGACTCATCAGTGACGCTATATCAATATTTTTATAAAGCCAAACAAGTACAAAGTTGAAGAGCATTGAGGATCCAAAATTCCAAAAAGTTGTGCCAAATACAGCTAAGGTAATCTATGCCTGGGATAAGAACATCCTTAGTGAAAAATTCAAAGTTTTGTAAGCAGGTAATTTATAAAAATGACCATATTATTGATATTCATGTCAACACCGAAGTGTTGACTACTGGGCTGGTGATACCCCCGTGGACGAAACGTCCATCAGCAGTGGCATCGACCCAGTGTTGTAAATAGTTAAGGGGTAAATAAAGGCAACAGGAGTCTACCGCTGTTCAAGGGGTAAATAAAGGCAACAGTAGTATACCGCTGTTCAAAACTTATAAATCCATGGACAAAAAACAAAATCGGGGTAACAAACTTAAACCGAGGGAAACGCATTAAATATAAGAGAACAACGACATAACACTAAAATGTAACACACATAGACAAAATCCAACGAGAATAACAAATATAATATATATAACATCAAAACCAAATACATGAATTTGGGATAGACAAGTACCGTGACACGTCTTATTGCAATGTGAATTTACACTCAAAAATAAGAGAAAACAAACGACACAGCGTTATAATGTAATACACACAGAAACGAACTATAATATAACAATGGCCATATTCCTGACTTGGTACAGGGCATTTTTAAAGGGAAAAAATGGTGGGTTGAACCTGGTTATGTGGCATGCCAAACCTCGCACTTTTATGGCCATGTGAAATTTAACATCAAAATGACAACACAGGACTACAATATAAATAAATTGGAGAACACAATTGACAAAGAATCACACGAACAACAGCCAACAAAAGGCAACAAGTTCAAAATTTTAATACGCCAGAAGTGTATTTTGTCCACACAAGACCAACGTGTGACGCCCAGATACAAGTTTGAAAGCCGAAACGAGTACAAAGTTGAACAGCATCGAGGACCAAAAGATCAAAAAGGTAAGCAACACGAACCCCACCAAAAACTAGGGGTGATCTCAGGTGCTCCGGAAGGGTAAGCAATAGAACCCCAAGTTACATTGTTTTCAACGCCATAGATGTCCATACAATAAGTGTAGAGCTATAAATTGATTAGCGTCTAACCCTGTTATGAATAAAGTGAAAAGATACTAAATAAAGGTTATTCATAAATGACGATGTATTTTAAGAAGCCACACAAAAAAGTAATTGATTTGTAAAAGGCAATAAAACATATGGCAGAATGAAATGCCAGTCGCATTTTGAGATTTTGAACTATAGTGAATAAGTATAACTTTTGATTCTTTTAAGTGCCTGTATTGGACGAAACTCTTACATCTTTTGTTTGATTCTATTGGCTTGATGAGATGAATTTTATAGGTCAATGGCATTTTACAAGTCGAACTGATGAGCCTGTAGTCGAGCGTAGAGACGGGAGTGCTAGTTATGATGACGCCCATAGCTTCAACAATTATTATAATATTAACTGAAAGGACAAAGTAAACTTTTCTCAAAACTTGCCATCTGTAGATTGTAACACTTGTAAAAAAAACCAACACAAAATCTGAAACTACTGGAATATTGATATTTTACTAACCAGCAAACATGTGCGGCTGCCTGTCCTTAGGCTATTATTCAGTGGTTGTCGTTTGTTGATATATATTATTTATTATTTTGTACATAAATGCATAAATCAATCGGTTTTCCTGTTTGAATTGTTTTACATTTTTTATTTGGGGGGACTTTTATATCAGACTATTCCGTTATGGTTTTACTCATGGTTGAAGGCCGTTTGGTGTTATTTTTATATGTCATTTGTTGTGGTAAGATGGTCTCGGTAACATTCATGCCACATCTTATTGTTATAAATTTAACTAAACTCAGTTTGGATACTATTCGTAAAAATATCTCATAATTATGCTGCCTAATTATTGGCTCACTGTTCCAATTTAACGAAATGTTTCTGTTATACTTTATGGTAGCAATATATGATGTTGCGTCTACTGTTTTTTTATGCCCAACATAGAAGATAGAAGAAGGGCATTTTGTTTTCTGGTCTGCGTCCGTTCATCTGATTTTCCCGGTTTAGGTTAAAGTTTTTGGTTGAGATAGTTTTTGATGAAGTGAAGTCCAATCAATTTTAAACCTAGTATGCATGTTAAGGTACCAATGATGTAATCTTTCTAATTTGTATGCCAAATTAGATTTTTAACCCCAATTTCACGGTACACATAGAAAATGATAGTGCGAGTGTCAGGTTAAAGTTTTTGGTCCAGATAGTTTATTGATGAATTTGAAGTTCAATCAATTTAAAACTTAGTACACATGCTCCTTATGATATGATCTTTCTAATTAAATCGCCAAATTATATTTTTTTTATCCAAATTTAATGGTTCACTGAACTTAGAAAATGATAGTGCGAGTGGGGCTTCTGTGTACTACATGGACACAGTCTTCGTTTTTTTTGCAATATGCGCATTTTTGTCAACAGCATACTTTGGCACAACTTCTTGGAATATTGAGTCCTTTATGGTTAACGTTATGCTTGTTTGACTTTCTAACTTTTTTGGTCTGAGCGTCACTGAAACGCACATCTACCGTATCAAGTTATAAGCCTGGTAACTATTGACATCACTGGGTTGATGCCACTGCTAGTGGACGTTTCGCCCCTGATAATATCACCAGCCCAGACAGTAGTCAGCACTTCGGTGTTGACATGAATATAAATTGTATGGTCATTTTTATACATCATCTGTTTAAAAATATGAATTACTAGTATTCGAAATACTGAGGATTTTATTTTCCCAGGCATATATTACCTTCGCCGTATTTGGTACTACTTTTTGGAACTCAGAGTACTCATTAATGCTGTTCAAATTTATACTTGTTTGTCTTTCTACTGTGTCACTGATGAGTCGTATGAAGACGAAACTCTCGTCTGGTGTATCAAATTATAAGTTTGGTACCTTTGATAACTACCTCTAACAGTTTTTAAAATGTCCTTTTTCCATGCTGGCAAATAGAATTGAAATATATTAGGACATGCGTTTTCTTCGCTAGGTCTATTATTTTAGCTCAGCTGACCGAAATGTCAAGTGAGCTGTTCTCACCACTTTGCGTCCGTCGTTCTCTGTTAACTTTTACAAATCTTCTATGAAACTACTGGGCCAAATTTTACCAAACTTTGATTGCCGATGACCCCGCCTGCTAACCAAGATGAATGAAATGATATTGAACTTAATCACTTCGTATGTAACAATAGAGTACGTAAAATGATTATAGAAAAAAGCTTTAAAAAAACTTTCCGAGGTAAAACCACAATATTGTCTGATGGAATTACCAGCAATTTAAAACATCTCTGTAAAATTAAAACATCTCTGTAAAATTAAAACATGTTGAAGCAAAGCCACAAGTTGCGTCTCGGTCAAATATAAATATCTTCAGAAAACATAAAGGATTTTTGGGATAAGAGTGTGACGCACATGTCAAATGCGGGATTCGAAGTGTTGACTAGCTAGTTATTGTATACTTGTTGGACTACTTAGACTTCTTGACCACCAACACTTCAGCCACTAGGTCATATGTCTCAAAAATAAAACAGCATATATAGAACACTATCTTGAGTTCATCATCAAACGGTATGACCACTAAATTGAAAATTTTTTGTATACCCCATTTTTGTGCATTATGTTTTCTGGTCTGTGCGTCCGTTCGTCTGTCCCGCTTCAGGTTAAAGTTTTTGGCCAAGGTAGTTTTTGATGAAGTTGAAGTTCAATCAACTTGAAACTTAGTACACATATGTTCCCTAAGATATTGCAAGTGGGGCATCCGTTAAATAATGACACATTCTAGTTTTTTTATACTTTAATATGAAGTGAAGCGTTATCTTGTGTTATACGCTTGTGGTAATTTTTACCTTTTGAATATGGTAGTAATATCTTAGACTACCTGTTTATTCTTTTTATCGTTTGTGTGTGCTTCAAATGTATAACTACCAAGATAGTGAGATTAGTGTTGACCTTTTCTATATTCGAGTGGTTAAGTTAAAAATTTAAACAAATATTGTTACATATGATGTAAATAAATCTTGATTATAGAGATTGATACAAATAAAATAATTGCACACAAATTGACATTGGATAGCAATTAACCGTTGTCTTGTAAGATATGTGAACGTCTATCATTGTTTAACAATAACTTGAAATGGTCCTTAAATTGTAAAAGACACATGTGCAATTTAATGACAAAAAAAATATATAACTTAAAAAAATGGCCACACGTATGGTTCATTCACAAATAATTTAATATTGAATGTCACGCGTCTTTTGATTGGCTGACGTCGTTTTGTTTATCATATCGTAGACAGAATTTTGTCATGTGACCATCACGTCATCAACGTTTTTTCATGATTTACGCCGGTTTAAAATGCAATTTATCAACATACATGTATCAAAATAAAAAACGAATTTGTACAAATTTATAACCACGAAAATAGGATATTATTTGTGCCTTTCAAATCAGTTTTGCTTTACATAATATAAAAATATAAAATACAGTTATTCGTAATTTACACTATACAAAAATGCGTGCCCGTCAGTTTCGTTAGCAACAAGCAAATATTTAAATTTACTGTTATAGCAGTTCTGACAGGAGTATTTTGTGCGTTGAGCCATCCGAAGTTATCGCAACTACGTTCTTTGATTTGCCCCCGACGACAAAAATATTCCCATGTTCATCTGCAGCTATGCCACTAGGTCCCGTCAGAACGGTTTCGTTTAAAAAGGTCCATAGAATATCTCCAATTTTATTATGGCAGACTATCGTATTCGTAGCTCTTTTTTTAGAGAATAGATTATTGCCTGATGAAGCCACACAAGTTGAGACCAGATTATTGCCAATTATATTTATCCTATCATCCACTAAACTGACTTCCTGTATTTGTCCTTTATCAGGACAAACTATAAATTTACCTCCGAAATAAGTTAAGCTACGCGACGAAAAACTAGTTTCAATGCTTCTGAATACCTTCCCCGATTTTACACTCAGTAATTTGATGTTCCTCTCAGTATATGATATTGTGGCCACAGTTTCGTTGTTGATGCATGCAACATCATATATATTCGGCATAATATTGGTGATTTTTTATCAATGTTTCCTTGGGGTGTAAAAATTAACAAATAAGAAGGGTCAAAGTTTGATACAACGAAATTCCCACTAGGAAATATGTCACAGCCTGACACATTGAAAGCTGTCGTACTTATTTCCGTTTTCAAATCCAATGATATATGCTCAACATGAATTTTAGGCTCGACGTTTGTTTTCAATGATTGCGCTTGTCCCGCTTTCTTTTTTTGTAATGGCAGTTCACATGGTCGAATTTCTATAATAGTTTTTCCGAATGTATTTATTTCTTTACTGATATTTTGTAATGATGTGTTTAATTGACAAGAGACTACGGTGTGAACAAAACTATCACCTTTAATCCAAGTCTGCAGTTCATTTTCTGTTTTATTTATTATTCTTTCTAAATGAGAAATTCCTAAAAATGTTTGCATACCTGTTGCATGTTTCTTTATGTTTTCAACGTCTTTTATGCACTCGTTAATTTCATTTTGATTTTTATTCAGAGACGCAATGAAGCCTTGCATTTGTTTGGTTGAATTTTCCACAGTTGTGTTCAGTTCGGCTAAAACATGGTCTTGCATTTTATCAAGGTGAGAATCTATATGCTTTCGAAGTGCTAATATCTCGGATTCGATTTTCTCTTTTGAAGTAGATATCGAAGATAAATTCTTCTGTCTGTCTTCGAGAATAAGGCTGACGTTATCTTTCAGTTCCTGGAGTGATGATTCGATCTCTGTAAAGGCAACAGATGTCTTAGCATTTTGAACCACATCTTCAACAGAAAATATTTCTTTACATTCCTTGTGGATTACAGAAATGACGCATTTTCCGCATAAAAGTTGGTTGTGCTTTTTGCAAAACAACAAATATTTTTCATCATGTTCACTGCAGTGCAATTTAATATTTGCAATAAAGGATGGTAATTTTTGGTATTCAGCAATTGGAATAATGTTGTGGTTTCGTGTTGCCTTTAGGAGACTATGGTGTTCTCTGCAGTCTTGGCATAAACCTTCATCACAATCTGAGCACCAAACCACGGGCAGCTTAGATATGTGTCGTAAAGTACAAATGCCACAATTTTCAAAAGAAGTCGTCATGACCTGAAAAAGCAAAATATTAGAATCTATTGGTCTATATTAAGACTTACATAAAGTTCTCAACCGATAAAAGTCAGCTCATACATATATGTTTTAAATGAGAACACAAATCAGCAAGATACGGATATATATGTAAATATGTTGAACGATCTTTAATCATCCTTTTAGTCTTAGTTTCTTAAACATACTTTTCAATTAGACCTAGAAAGTAAATTAACGTTTTTTTCAAAGAGTTACAAAGCTATATATATCCATGATGTCTAAATTCATACTTGTCAAATATAAAAGGCAAAATAAAAAATAGATAAACATAAACTTTTTGTGAAAGCGTGTACTGTTAGATTTGTTTTTACCAAGGAAAACATTGTTTATCTAACCTTAACCATCTTGATGACTCGAATGACACTACACACACGATATATTTTTGAAAAATTCCTTGTAAAGAAAGGAATGTATTTTTTCTCTTGCAGAGCCCTGAACGCTTGTCCGATTTTTGGTATTATTTTATTAAAAGCCAAAATACATAGAAACAAACTATTTGATATAAACAACTACCGTATTCCTGAATTGGTACAGTGCATTTGAATAAAAAAATGATTGGTTGAATCTTGTTTTATGGCTAGCCAAACCTCACACTTTAAGTGACAATGTTATAAAATATAAATTAAATGACAACACTACGTGACAGAAATACAGCACAAACACACGCCAGAACACTCATCATAAAGAATCGTACAAAGAAATATTATGACAGTCTACACAACATGCAAACCACAGAACAACAACGAACATCTTTCATCAAAGACAACCAGTGACGCACATTGATATTTGATACATTTAACATAAAAACCACCTGATCTATTCGCCGGATGTTACCCATGTTCAATGTAGGATATGACTAGAATAAAACCCTTTTGTCTTTCTCGTATTCACGGCTGATTTGACATTCACTCTTATATTGATTGCTTTTCTATGGAATATGATACCGCATGCAAATCGAGTTGGTAAGTGGAAAATACAGATAAACGCTATTCATCATGTAATGATACACAATTTAAAATCGACTATAACATGTATAATGTATAATAAATGTTAATGTGTATTTAGTATTGGAGTTCACTGAGAGTGTGTTGAATACAATATCAAATTATGTTCACACAAAAAATAAACTACAAAGGGACATACACATTTACTTCCAAGTAAACGTTGTTCTTTTAACAACATATAAGTATCGTTCATTGGCCAAACTATAAGCCTTTAGGATAAAAAGGCAATGTTGTCAAAGTATAATTATACATACATTTTTTTTTACAAATTTTGAAATCATACAGAAACTCTTCAACGTTTTCTGTCTTTATATATCCTTGGATTTCAAATATTCGAATTTGAGCGTTTGGTTTTTGTATGTCATTGTCATGATGTTGTTTACTCCTAAAATATCCATGCTGCATAGTACACAATGAGAACAGACAAACCCATTGTTTATCAGTGTTTCTTCTCTTTGTAATTTGTGTTCCTTTTGTCATGTCGGGATCTTATATATTAAAGGTTACTTTATTCTGAGACTTTATTTGATTAGTTTAATAATTGATGAAGCCACTGGTGATAATTAAATTCTTACATCTATGTCATTTTGTCTCTGCATATAGATACCGGTAATAATTGTATTTTATGGGCAATAACTTCTCATAGAAAGTAATCAACAATTTCGGCCCTGTAGACTTGTTTGTAGATGTTATCTTTCGGATAATGTTTTTAATTAAACAATTATATAATATTTTTCGGGATAATAAGGCGATCGACGTTGTAAATTTAATCAATAAAGAGCTATATATATAACTCCTTTTTAAAACTAAATATCCCAAATACTGATTCTGTTAACGGATGACGACGACGGACGCCAAATGATGTGAATAACTTGCTAACCCTTTAGATCAGGTGACCTAGAATGAATCTTAAAATAGAAAAAAAAAAATAATAAAAGAAAACATGTATTACTACATTAAGGTTCATCATAACAAATGGACAAATATGGCTGTATTTACATGCCGAAAATTACTCTGAGTACAGACTTACCTGTGAAGTTTGAAAAGTTTTAATGCCTAGCATCCACTAGATATAATAAAGTTAAATGCATTTTGTGTTTCAGAAAGATACAATATCTTTTGGATTTTGATGGGCATTTTTTTCCTTCATGCAAAAGGTGTGAAAATTAACTAAGTTGTGGTACAACTATGAGATGCTCCCTCAGGTAAAAAAAACCGGTCTGTATTGTTATGATTGTCCTTAATTGACATGGACAGCAGGTATCTTCACAACTATAGGTGAGTTAAAGAGTTTATCTGAGTCAGTGAGTGGACAGTATCAAAGTAATTCAGGTGTTTGTTTATTTTTACACCTTCTGCAGAAAGGAAAAAAAATGCCCATCAAAAACCAACAAAGATTTTATCTTTCTTAAACAAACAATGTGTTTAACTTTTATATATCTAGTGGATGCTAGGCAGTAAAACTTTCCAAACAGCACAGGTAAGTCTGTACACAGAGTAGTTTTGGAGGTGAAAATACGGCCATATTTGTCCATTTGTTATGATGAACCTTAACTATGTATGGACAGGCCTACAAACGCCTCAGTTGTACAAGTGCATCAAGTACATTCTGAGATGAAAACCAACCATTTGGTGATATAGTTCTGTCGAATGTTAACCAAATATTCCCTGTTCAATCCATTTTATCCTTTACTTAGTATTAAAAATTAACATACCTTAAATGCAGTCAAACATAAGAACATAAATTAGTAAATGTCATCCAATTTACTAAATTCAACACTTCGTCATTTGAAGCAAATAAGACGCCATATTTCTGTTATCACGAAGAATAACAAATGGCTACAGATAGTTTAAAGAAATCGATATTTGATAGTATATACCAACCGAGGCTCTTAATTTTTTTACCTGTATGGCTCACTGAGATTGCAAATTTTGTAATAGTAATCATATGAGGACGCGGTGTGTAAGCGTAAGATCATCCCGATGGCCGGAAGCCAGAGGGTGATCTAACACTGACCCACCAAGTCCGAATGTGATAATTATTTTACATCCCAATTGTTACAGATTAGACGGTCGTGGGTTGATATGCTAAAGGTCTTGAGTTCGAATCCCAGCATAGTCAATGGATTTTTTCTATGTAAATTTTGATAGAGAGTCTTTTCAGTATAATAAATTATAAGTTTTATAGTGGATTCGAAATTCCCGCCAAAACGCACAGAACAAAGGAAAACATGGAAAATTCAGAAACTCAAGCTAGGGTAATCTGGTAGGAGTGATCCGGCTCAGATCACCCCTGGTAATGTTTCGCTTTTGCTTCTTTGACATAATTTTATTGTAATTTTATTCGCACAGTGTTAACACTATTTTTTATTATTTTTGTAAAGCATTCTGTATCGACATGAATTATCATTAGTATTGTCATAATACTATTATAACTGTTTACAAAACTTGGAATTTTTTAAATACTAAGGCTTTTCTACCTCAGGAATAGATACCTTCAGGTAGCTTTATATGGCAAAACTTTTAGGATTTTTTGGTCCTCAATGCTCTTCAACTTTGAACTTGTTTTGGCCCTTTGAACTTTTTTGATTCGAGCGTAACTGATGAGTCTTTTGTAAACGAAACGCAAGTCTTGCGCAAAAACAAAATTTTAATCCTGCTATATTTGATGTGATTATGTCTGAATTAAAAAAGGTGAAAAATTACATTTTTTCAATCATTTGAATATCAGCTGCTGAAGCACGCCTCCGGGTGCGTTTGCACCGCTATATTGAATCCCCGATGCTGGCTTTCGGCTGTTAACTACTCTTTGGTCAGGTTGTTGTCTTTTTGACACATTCCTCATTTCCAATCTCAATTTTACTCTAATGATGTTAAAAATTATTCATATATTAATCTGAGATAGCTTTATTTACTTTTCAATTTTCATATCGCACAGTAAAGCACAAATAATCCAAAAAATATTCAAGAATGAAAATAATATAAAGACAATTTTCTTCAAAACAAATAAAAAATAAATCTGATCATAAATGAATTGTATACTGGTATAATGGATAAATAAGATGTCTATTTATCGTAAAATGGAGGCGTAAGATACCAAACAAAAATTCAAACTAACAAGTCGAAAATCAAACCGACAACGCCATGGTTGAGAAAGAAAAAGACAACAGACAAACAGACAAATAACAGTTCACAACACCAAACGAAACTCACAAAACACTTCGGCTGATCACAAGTGCTCCGGAAGGGTAATAAGATCCTGATTTACATGAGGTACCCGTCGTGTTGCTCATACAAGTAGAACCCCATTGATAAGTCTAATAGATAAGTGTAAGGATTGAATACTCTTGTACAGAATAATAAAGACAACATTTTTTTATGGAAGGTTTATTAAAATTTGATCAATGTTTGATCAAGAAAATAACTGCCCACATTTTTGCATCTGGTTTTTGCATGCTGATTTTATTTCATTTCCATAACCACAATATATATTTTTTTAATTACGAAAACATAATATAGGAGTTAAGACTCTTCATAAGGCATTACTATTATATGTGATAGTATTCAGTACAAAAGCGCATAGTCATTGTGATGAAGATTTACTCTTCGATTTTTTATCTATAACAAATTTACATACTTAGGCGCTTCGTCTTGTAAACATGATCTAGCTTAAACACTGTAAATGAGAGAAGGGATAGTCAAACTCGTTAGTCGGAAAAGACCTTTTCCGAAAATGCCATGGCAAAAACAAAAACAAAAACAAAAAAAGACATTGAGAGATTACAAAATCAAAAACAAATAAAAGTCAACAAAACATAACATAGAGAGATAAAGACTGAGCTAAACGAACCCTATTATCGTTATTGATCTTAAGTGATCGTGAAAGAAGTAAGTTTGTGATGTCACACTTAAGAAAAAGATGACAGATACACAAGCATATACTAACCCTATGTAACACAGGGAAGCTGTACACACCTTTTTTTCTACGTCTTTGGTCTGATTTGTACGGTGATCAAATCCAGTACCTCCCACATGTGAGGTGCACACGCTAACTAGTAAGTCGAATGAAACACTTTGACATATAATTTTTTATATTGATATATTGATACCCCTTAATAGAATTTGAGGGAAACAATAATCATAGCCTTAATTACGTTTATCGCACTATTTTACTTCTCAGCAACGAATGGAGGAATTCATCTCATCCAGCTAGAAATTGGTACCACATTCTCTATAGGCATGTACCAAGTTAGGAACACAAAACAATCCATTAGCTGGTATGGGTTGATGCCTGTCAAATTTGTTTGACATTCATTGTTGTATAAATTATGCCGTTATGTTACACCTCTAATGTTTTACATTTGTTAAACTGCGGGCTTTATAAAGATGAAGTATACATGTACCATGTGTACGGTATGAGTTTGGTCAATTTAGAAACTCGTATATCAGGCTAAGGCTTTTCTACCTCAGGCATAGATTACCGTAGCTGTATTTAGCAACACTTTTAGGAATTTTGGTTCTCAATGCTCTTCAACTTCGTGCTTTATTTGGCTTTTTTAAAACTTTTTTGGATTCGAGCGTCACTGATGAGTCTTTTCTAGACGAAACGCGCGTCTGGCGTATATATAAAATTTAGTCCTGGTATCTATGATGAGTTTATATATATAGTGACCTGCAATTTTTCACTTCTATGTAACTAAGTGTATTGATAATCAAAACGGCTGTGATTTCTTGTGGTAGTGTTTTCGGTTGGGTAAAACAGTTTACTGCCAAATCTATTTTTATTTATTAGAAAGATGTAGTAAACCTGTTTCCCCTGACGTTATTCTTGATTTTGAAGGAGATAATAATCAATTTTCGATTTCCATGAATGTTTAAGAAAGAGTAACTGCAAAAAAAAAATCAAACACGTTAAGACCATTAAAATATAAATAAAACATGTAAAATACTGGGAAAAAATATTTTTATAACTTTTATTTAGATGTCATCAATGTATCGTAATGCATCTTTTGTCAGAGTAATTCTATAAAGGGTTGGAACAGTTGTTGATGTCTACATTTAAGTGTCATCTGCTATTAAAACATGGATTATATTCATCAGTTATGTACAAAATATTTTCATAATTTAACTTTGAATACTGTTTCGTGATTACGAAGACGCATCTGCTCATGTTTCGTAAAAATCCATAGAGTTCGATGTCTGTAAATGTACACTAAATATCAATTGCTAAGAAGTCAACCCAGTAATATCCTTTATCAGTAAAATACGAAATGATGTTGAAAATATACGGAGACGGTCTTTTAATCATGAAAAAGATTATTGATGTCTGAAGATAACGAAGCAAACGTCGACAGAATGAAGAATCGCTATGTTTCACTTCTTCGACATGCAACGAGTGCTAGAAAAGAACCGGAAGGAAAGTTTATGCAGGTTATTTGTATGCTATATTCGCAATTAAATGAACAAAGTTTTCCGTGTAAAATACTAGTAATACAACAGCTAAGAATATAATTACGAGTAGTGTACACTGTACAAAAATGCTTGACCATCTGTTTCGTTTGCTACAAGCAAAGATTTCAAGTCGCTGTTATAGTTGATTGCCCACGGAGAACCACACAAGTCTGTTTCTGTCAAGAGTATTTTGTGCTTTGAGCCATCAGAGGATATTATAATAACATTTTGTGATTCACTTCCGACGACAAAAAGATTTCCATGTTCGTCTACTGTAATACATCTATTTCCTTTTATAACCGTTTCGTCTGTAAAAGTCCATAGTAAATCCCCGTTTCTGTTTTGACACACTACTGTATTTTTATCTTGCCCTATAGAATAAAAATTATTCTCAAATGAAGCTACGTATGTAGATACCACATTACTGCCAATTATATTTGTCTTGGTATCCTCTAGCCCGACCTCCAACAAATGTCCTTCATCAGAAATAATTATAAAATTACCTTTATTGTAAGATAAACCACGGGAAGGTATACCTGTATAAATGCTTCTGAATGCTATCCCTGATTTGAGATTTACCAGTTTTATATTCTCCACGGAAGTTGATACGACCGCAACAGTTTTATTGTCTACATATGCAACATCATAAATATGAGGCATTATGTTTTTTATTCGTTTTTCATATTTTCCATCAGGTGCAAACAAATTCAAATCTGAAGGATTATGGTTTGACACTACAAGTTTGCCGCAAGGTAAAATGCAGCAGCCTGACACATTAGTAGATGAAGTTTTGAATCTCATTTTTAATTTCAGCTTAATATGATCGACTGAAGTTTTAGGTTCCAAAGGTACCATTAACTGTGCTTGTCCTTCCTTTTTTCTGAGTAATGATAGTTCACATGGTTGGACATGTACAATAGGTTCACCGAACGTAGTTATTTCGTTACTGATATTTTGAAGTGAAGAGTTAATCTGGTTAGACACTACGGTGTGACCGAAACGATTACTGTATGTCCAACGCAATATTGTGTTTTCCGTTTCATTTAACTTGTTTTCTAATTGTTTAATTCCTAAAAATGTTTGCATTGCTGTTGCATGATTCTTTATGGTTTCTACATCTTCTATACACTCATCAATTTCCCTTTGGGTATTTTTCAGAGATGCAATGAAGCTCTGTATTTGTTGGGTTGAATTTTCAACAGCTTTATTCAAATCAGCGATGAAATGGTCTTGTATTTTATCAAGGTGTTGATTTATTTGGCATCGAATTGCTGATATCTCGGACTCTAGTTTTTCTTTTGAATCTGATAGTGAAGATACATTATTTTGTCTGTCTTCCAGGATAAGTCGGAGATTTTCTTTAATTTCTTGGAATGAGGACTCGATTTCTGTAAAGGCTACTGATGTTTTAGCATTTTGAATGACATCTTCAATAGGGAATATAACTTTACATTCAACGTGGTTTTCAGAAATAACGCATTTTCTACAGAGCATGGCAGTGTGCTCCTTGCAAAACAATTGGTACTTCTCATCGTGTTCATCACAGTGCAGTTTAATATTTGCAATAAAGGATGGCAACTTGTGATATTCATCGATAGGAACAGTCGTGTGGTTTCTTGTTGCCTTTGATAAGCTATGATGTTCTGTACAGTCTTCGCATAGTCCTTCATCGCAATCGGAGCACCAAACCACGGATGGTTTAGAAATGTGTCTTGAAGTACAAATACCACAGTGATCAAAAGAGGAAGCCATGACCTGTAAAAACAATCTTCATATTATCATAAAGAATAACACATGTTTAAATAAGGAATGAAAATACAACACAATGAACTGAAATATCCCTATTTTTTCAATATGCGTTAATCGTAACGTCTTTTCTTGTAGCTCAACCCATATCGTTAACTGGGATATGTATGATGGTTTGTTTCGAAGCTGATACATTTTCACATATGTTGTAAAGTTTTCGGGCTAAGAAGTGAGATTATTTTTTCCGTTAATAAGCATACCCCGTAAATCCTTAATAATTTGAACGCATTTAATAGCTCCGTAGTTTTTACACAATTATTCTATGTTCCTCTCCTTTCCAAATCAATACAAATGGTTAGGCTCAGTCCTTTGATGAGTATTAATGATATTGACCCCACTGAACAATTAACTATATGAAGTATATTCCTGATTTAAGGTTCAGTCTGGATTTTTAATATACATATTGCAATTTGATAAAGTCATGCTGATTATAAGGTGTATAGTATTTTCTGATTTCGAAATCTTTCTCTAAAGACTCAAGCCGTCCTCCTGTTGTACTTACTACAGTCGGAAACTAGAAATATATATTTTGGTCAATGATTGAATTGAGTAGGGTTAATCCCTGTATAATGACGAAATTTATGTGTGATTATAAACTTTTAAAATAGCAAATCCCAATAAGGTGTAATACCACCAAATCATGGTACTTCACATCCGGTTGTATACGAAAGTAGGTATAAAAAAAATATTCCCTTGAATTTGACAGTTGTAGGTAATTAATCCTACATTTTATTGCAGTAAAAAAACATTTATGTGTCATAAACATATGTCTTGGGTATTTCAAAACACCATTATTTTTTTATTTGGGATTTCTATAGAAAATTTTGTTATCTTGAGGTTACATTGTAGTGTTGTGTCGTTGTTCTCCTCTTATATTTATGCGTTTCCGTCAGTTTAAGTGTGTTACCCCGATTTTGTTTTTTGTCCATGGATTTATGAGTTTGAACAACGGTATACTACTGTTGCCTTTATTTACATGGTGACTAAACCTTGTACACAGATAAAATAAGGGGAGACATTTGATTGGTTAACTTCCAATGATGGTTATTTTCTTATATGCAATGAAATGTTATGTGAATTTTTTTCTTTAGTACTAGACAAGATAAAACTTTACTCATGCCAAGTATTTCTTTATTTGAAACAAAGATAAATTCTGCACATTTTTTTGAAAAGTGCAAATTTAACAAAGACTAATAGGGGGAAATCAATGGTGGTATTACACCATAACACCGCTTTGTGGTGTTTCTGACAGATACAAGCTTCTATTTGGACTGTATTAGTTACCCTTTTATCACATAATCCAATGATTTTACATTTTCATTAATCTAATTTAGTCAACTTCATGGGTGTCCATTCGCTGTGCCTTCAGTTTGCGAAACCAAACAGCCCAATGTTTTATTAAGATCTACCTCTACATACTTTAAAATTTTAAATAGTACAAGAAGTCACATACTTGGAAAAATTTCATAATCTGAGCATATTTTTAATAAATTCAATATCTGCAAAATTAGCAAAAATAAGATTTTGATATATAAAAAAGAAGATGTGGTATGATTGCCAATGAGACAACTATCCACAAAAGACCAAAATGACACAGACATTAACAACTATAAGTAACCGTACGGCCTTCAACAATGAGCAAAGCCCATACCGCATAGTCAGCTATAAAAGGCCCCGATAAGACAATGTAAAACAATTCAATTTATATGTGCTTTTTTATTTTATATGTGCTTTTGTCAAAGATTTAAATTGTTCCACCTCTGGTATGGTAGGGAAGTCCAGGAAAAAATGTTTAAAATTGGTAATTTGTTGGAGATAATGGATGTTCAAATTTTTGTTCTTTTGATGGTATGCTGTCTTTCTTTTTTGAGTTGGATACTAATTGGTGTTGAATTTTTTTATAGGATGGTGACTTATGCAGTATTTCTTCTTTGTTCTAGAGTCGGCCATCTTAGATGTTTCAAAATAGCTGTCACACTGCTTTGATAGCTGTATTGATTAACCTGGCAGCTTTTCTCTGAATCATTTGAATTTTATGTATTTGCTGTTTCTGTCAGGGGTCCAATACAACACTACGCTATTCTATATTTGGTGTGATATATATTTTGTTAGCAAGTTCTATGGCTATATGATGCTGTTTTTACGTTTCTTTTAATAAATCGTATTGATCATGATGATATTTTGCTTTATTTGTGATGTTATTTATATGTCAGTTCCATGATGTCAGATCGTGAGTGATTCATATGGTAACGCCAAGATATTTTTTAACTTGATCTGTTGATTTTATTTTATGATCATGTAGTGTGTATTCACAGATGAATGGTTTATTCTCTCTTGTGGATGATTTCCGATTTGTCTGGATTCGATAACATTAGCATTTCTTGATCCCGTCATTGTTCCAATTTCTGTAGGTCTGATTGAATGATGTAGCAGCCAGTACGGGATGATACTATTAAATCAGAGATCAGAGCCTCTAGGAACGCCTGACAGTACTGGACAGCTTTAGTCCATATTATGCTTCTTGAAAAGCTATTATAGATTTTGCATAGGCGTCGAAGCAAAAATAAAGTATAATAGCCTTTCAAGACGTCATAATTATTTGGACTAGACAGCTATTTGTTTTGTGACTGTCAAACACCATTTTTTGAGATATATGAGATAGTCATGCCTCCACCCATTCTTAATGTTTTATTGTTTATCCATACATCTTAGTTTTAAAATAACCCTGGTTGCATGTCCACTTCAACGAACGGTTTTAAAAAGTCAGATAATGATTTACTAAGAATACAGGTTTTAGGGAGATATGTGCCTTTAACGTTGTAGTTTGCTGTTGCATTATTTTGATAATTAATTTTAAAAGGCCCTTAAACGTACCTGTTCTTCGTGAAGCATAAACACGGAAGCTCAGTGTTACCAAATCTAAATAATCCAACTCGTTGAAAAGGGAAGTAAATCAATGTATCAGATCACGTGATAAAACAACAGGTAAGATCAATTTAGAATTAAATCAATAACTGTACGGCTCACGTTTCAATTTTCTATTATTTACAAATTTAGATAATCACGGGTAGTAAGGTCGTCATATCGAGGAGCGTTTAGTACAGTGATTTTGTCATAGTTTGGATAAGTTTGACATGACAGTGTTAAGTGTTTTTGACGACAATCAATGCAAAAATGTAAACATTCGGATATTTTGTAAAAGGAACTTCTGATCAATAATTCAAGCTGGTAAGTACCTTTGTATAAAGTAAATATGTTAGTACATCACAATATGCTTGCATTTCCTATCATGATTTTCTTGATAGAGGGTTACTGCTCACATGGAAGCTATTAAACCAAGAGTTTCAAATGGTGAAGTTGAAATCATCCCTTCGTAAATTTTACGGACGCCATCACGAGTTGGTTGACCGTTATGGAATAACCGTTTCACAAATGATATCGGATATGTTCCTTACGTCGTAACTACAATCCCCTTCCCTTTCATGAATATGACCTACCGAATTAGACTATTTACCGGATTTGTAATCACTTAAGCAACACGACGGGTGCCACATGTGGAGCAGGATCTGCTTACCCTTCCGGAGCACCAGAGATCACCTCTAGTTTTTGGTGGGGTTCGTGTTGTTTATTCTTTAGTTTTCTATGTTGTGTCGTGTGTACTATTGTTTTTCTGTTTGTCTTTTTTATTTTTAGCCATGGCGTTGTCAGTTTGTTTTAGATTTATGAGTTTGACTGTCCCTTTGGTATCTTTCGTCCCTCTTTTTTTATAACAAATTTTGCCTAGCTTATGTAGACTTAACTTTTGAGTTTCGAATTTTCAAAATGGCCGCCGTTGCCATAAAAACAGTAAAAATTTTCTAAATGGCTGCAGTGGGGTATGGCACCATCAAGATGGCTGCCGTTGCCATAGAAACGAAAGAAATGTGAAAAAATCTAGTTTTTTGTTTTCTCGAACTGTTTGGATAGACTTGAACTCAGAAACATTATATTTTAATACAATGTAAGTGCCCACTATATACAGGTATTGGATGATTTTGACACTCATTGGAACTACTATGTTGCCATGGAAACTACACCAAAAATTTCAAAAATATCAAAATGTTCCAAACTTAATGAAACTTCACAGTAACGATGAGCAACATTGGAAGATATGGAATTTGGCGTTGGAATTTCCAAAATATCTGTTGTTACCATGGAAACAATGAAAAAAGGTCAAAAATTTTCACAGAAAATTCCAGAACATCAATGTTAAATTTATTCTAGAGACATTAAATGGAATATGATGGTATATATGATTATGGAGGGAAAAAATTGCAGCGGAAGTTTGACTTTTGATATTCAAAATGGCCGCCGTTACCAAGGGAACAGCAAAATTATGAAAAACTTCAAAATGCTTTAAATTTAATGAAACTTATAACAAATTTTGCCTAGCTTATGTAGACTTAACTTTTGAGTTTCGAATTTTCAAAATGGCCGCCGTTGCCATGGAAACAGCAAAAATTTTCTAAATGGCTGCCGCTTGCCTGGCAATGGGGAAAGGGTGTCATCCGCTATTGCTTGCAATGGCAAATCTAGTTATCATTCTGTCTGTTACATCGCATATTTCTTCATGATATAATACTGCCGTCAATTATTCTGAAAAATACATAGTTTTGCACTCAATTCAAAACTACTGAAATATCTGTGTCATGGTGAGGTTGATTCGTGTCATGGTTTAGTTCATGTTCGACATGGTTCAGTTATGTAATTCATGTCGTGTATAATGAAGAGTTACTATCAAAATTAACAACAATTGTTTCATTTGAAACACAAAAGGGCATAAGAACGCACATACAATGTAGTAATATGTTATAAGTAGATGCAATATGATTGCCAAAGTGAGACAACTATCCACCTAAGACCAAAAAACGTAGATGTTAGCAACTATATGTCACCAAGAGGCCTTCAACATTTAACAATAAGCAAAACCATACTTCTTAGCAAGTTATAAAAGGCTGCGACAAAATTCAATGTATAGGAATTCCAATAAGAAAACCACAAGCCTAATTTCTGTTCAAAATAAATAGCAAAATATGATATACAGTTACAAACGATATTCACGGCATTACATAAACTTAACTTGAGACAGTATATACAAAACGTTGCGGATTTAAACATGTTTGCGGGCTCCCCAACCTCTTCTTCGCCTTAACAATGGCAGACATGTAAGATTTACCAGATCGGTTTTAAACAATAAAATCAAGTTGATTTAGTGGGACCTAGTTTCTAACCAATAACAAATTACAAAAATTCATTCCTTTTAAATTTCAGGATTGAATTCTGCTGCCAATATTGTGAGCTGAACAATTTAGACATCTTTTCAATTCTAGGACACACCATACTAAATCATTACATAAAAAGTAACATATTTGAAAGAATTAAGTGATACTATATACGATGCATTTATACAATATTACTGCCATTGTATAATAAGTGCGAATCCAGTTTGTTCATTTTCACTGTTATATGCGAGTATGTCTATTGTAGAATAAAGGATGACAGGAAAAACTGCGTTTGTTTACTTTTTGAAAGTACGAAATAACTGATTTAAATGTATGTTTTAACACAATTAAATTCTTAAACTTTCTAATGTTTAATTACAAGATTAAAGTCCAAATAATTGTAATTAAAGCAGCTGAATCCATAATATCGTCGACTATAGTTACGATGAATTATCACTGAAATATCGTTGACTATAGTTGCGATGAATTATCACTGAAAGTGCAATCATTTCTAATGTGGAATTTTTGCAGGTGAGATGAATTTTCATTATTATTTTACATGATAATTCGACATGCAACAACTGAAAATAGTCTTAAAAAATTACTTTAATAGTGATGATATTTAGAAAAGCAAACTGGTCGAAGATGATCACTTGAATATACACGAACCAACTTATGGTTATTTCGGACATTGTGTACTGTTCATCGATATTTTTTCTGTACTTAATTTTATGTTTTTTTTCGTCATAGTTCTGTACCGTTCGTAAGTAAAACATCGAGAACATAGTTATGAGAAATTCAAACATATATCAAGGTGACTCGATTGTTGCTCGAACTTTCTTTACAGTATAAGATGTATATAAAATGGCATTACAAAAATTATTTATGCAGCCATCCAGACGTCAAATGTGAAGCAATTGTTTGTGCAAGACGAACACTTTACAACTCATCAATCGTGAAATGAAGATCTTTATGTGACTTCTCTTTGATTTTCATAGATGCATCTATTAGAGTTATTTTCATAATGCTTGTAGTTAAACGGTTTGGATAGCTTGTTTGCTTTTTTAGTATAAATGTGTGCTCTATCTCAATTATAATGCCTAGGCAAACATGAATACAAGCCAAGCAAGCAAGTCTTAAGTATGTGCTGTATATTTAGACCAAAATCGTAAACTGTTTTTCCGGTAGCAATCATTTCATTTTCGGGAGGGGGATTGAGTTACTTGAAATGGAACATTAGATTATATAACAACAGATTTCTTTTTAGAAAAATTACTAAATTAATGTGTTATTGAAGAAAATGAGTATATTCTAATTTAAAAAATTTTCCTAGGTGCGAGGGAGGACCCAAACCCTTCTAGCAGGTTCGGACCACTACGTGAAAAAAATATAATTGTTTTTGATTGGCCCTGGTAAAAATTACAAGTTACTTTGCCTGGAAAAGATTACAGGTTATTTTGCGTGGAAATAAGACAACTCTCCACAAGAGACCAAAATGACACAGAAGTTAACAACTATAGGTTACCGTACGGTCTTCAACAATGAGCAATAAATGCCATTTTTACGGCATTTTTTGATATATAAACTCAGACTTTCACTCACAAAGTATGCATATATAATCAATCCTTCTGACTTCATAAATTATGTTAGAGAGTCGGCTAAATTACGACTTTATATGATGAAAATTAATCAAAATCCTTCTGTGAAAATGCATCGCATATACAACAGTAATGAATCGCTCTACAGTGAAAAGGAAATTTTGATATCATTATTCAACAGTAAACATGAATCGCATCACAAAAACAACAAAGTGGAATTTGATTCAATATCAACAAGCTGAACAACTAACCCTGTTTTAAGTTGTACAAATTATTATTCATGTTAAAAGGTACATTTTTCTACAAATGAAACTTGACTGCTACTTTTAAAACTCTTGTATGCTCTGTTCGTTAAATATTTTAATATTTATCTATCTGTGTATAAATTTAACACCTGGATGGCTGTAGGGTCCGCATCAAATACATTTATCATGAATTTATAAAAACAGTACATATTGTATATTATTTTTTATTTTATTCAAAAATCGTGAATTTGTCGTCTGTTTATTTATCATTCTACCTAAGAAATTCATCACGGATACAGTGAAAATGGCATTTCAGGATTCGCACATTACATGCACTGATTGCAAAGATTGTTAATGATTCGTAATAATAATTCATAAACTTGAACGTTATGTCGGCTTAAATCCAAATCGAAATTGTGATCTTTCATATTTTATATTCGAACTTTAAAAGTGTTTTTTTATTGCAATTTCATATATAGTTTTCAAACCAATAAGTTTAAAAACTGTTGTCCATGTCATGCGTAACGATTCGGTTTCATAAATGGTTGAAGACTTATGGTGTCCTCTTAATATCTTTTGGTTAGTTTTGTAGCTGGGTTACTGTATCATGGATCTGTAAACCCATATCTCCTTTTATTCATCATAAACTGGTTCAAAATTTAAAATATAGAAAAACAAACAACTGTATAGTTTTCTAGGAAAAAAAATGTAAAAACAAGAATTACTTTTTGACTAGCTGCCTCTTTTTTGCAACTTTTAAGTAGAAGGCTTTACCTATTTGACTAGTGTTGCCGCTCACGATATCCTTGGCAGAGTCAAGCATGGACATACGGAGAATTTAAGAATCTATGTGAAACAGAAGCATCGATTTGTATTGATTTGTATAATTATATCGAAAGCTAGTTTAAAAGAGCAGTGACTTTTAAAACTATATTGTAGAAAACTTACGAAAAGTTACATGACATGTTTAATTCACGCTTTGACAATTACACCCACTACATTTGGTTAAACGGGCTTTCTTCTTCTTAGGCAGTTAATATATAGTGTAGCTACGGTCAATAACAGGCGCTATCAAACACATTTTCAGTATTAAAGTGAAAAACATGTATATGTATCTCGATCTAAACCATGACAAACTTGACCAAAACCATGACGAATTTCTAGACTCTTAACCGAACCATGTCAATCGTATAACCAAACCATAGCAATTCCGATATCTTGCTTATTCTGCATTAATTTCGTGAAACAACAATTCCAATGTAGATTGTTTGACCTCCAATACAGATTCAAACACCTTATTTGCTTTTCATCTGCTCGTGTGAATAGAACTGAGGCAATAGTTTAGGAAAGTAACATAAATTAACCATGTCAAACTTATCCAAACTATGACAAAATCACTGTAATGAACGCTCCTCGATATGACGACCTTACTACCCGTGATAATAGAACAAAATAGGATAGACAAGAACTAAGAGGAGTCTTGTTCTCAAATGAGGTGCATGGGCTGTACTTTTATTTTTATTTTGCATGTGTTGACAAGTATATTTTATTATATATACGTCCCGTCAACATTTTAAAAAGACGCGGGTACAGTTTGTGAAATATTTGCTTTTTTGGTAGAGTTGTGCCATTGTTGCTTCATAAAGTGTACCTATTATAATATAACATTTATACACTGAAATTCAGTACCTCTAGTTATATAAATATTCAAGAAAGAATAACCAATACTCAAAAGTGGGACTAAAGATACCAGAGGGACAGTCAACATTATAATTGTAATATATGTACAAATCAGGAGATAAGAAAAATGTCCGTAGTTCATTTGTGAACTTGATTTGAATTGATTTAAAAAGGCAGTGGCTATTTTGCCGGGATCTTACTAAACTGTTGATTGGTGTGATTAGTAAAGAAGATATATTTTAGGTATGTTTGACATATAGCTCTTCAACGGTTTCGGTACTTATACATCTTCGGATTTAAAATGTTTGGCTTTGAGCATTCCTGATGAAGGTAAATTAAGAAAAGCGCTTCGAACGGAAGAAATTTATAACGTGTTGTTTTGAATTTTTTATTATATATGTTTTATCTGAATTATTTATATAAAAAGTTGATTTTCAAATCTTGATGAAATCTATGGTTTAAATATCCTGCTATGTGATAAAAAATAGTGTTATGTTAAACTACATCATCAACTTCGTACAAGGTATCTATGATGAGTTTATTTAATCATAACACAGACAATAAATATTTAAAGATTGTTTGATAGAAATATTATTTGACACATGATTTTACATTTGTAATTGTTACAAAACGAATTCTTTGCCTTTTGAAGTTGTTTTTAGTCTAGTACAAGATTAATGTTGCCACTCCAAACAGAAACTACACATTCATTTGAATGTAAGTCAAGTGTGTATAATGAATAAATTCATCATAGATACCAGGATTGAAATTTTATATTTACGCCAGACTCCCGTTTCGTCTACATAAGACTCATCAGTGACGTTTTGATAAAAAAATGTTAAAAAGGCCAAATAAAGTACGAAGTTATGTTACATTTGTAGGTCGGATTCTTTTTCCCTCTATTTGAATACGTCCTAAATAGCTTCCCATGCATCATTTTGACAATATTTTTGAATTAAAGCATTGTTTACAATTGAATCTAAACAAAAGGCAGTTATATAAAAGATCAGGTCTTGTTTCAACTTGTTCCTCGGTTATAAAAATGTGTTTACTCAATCGCTTCAAACAAACCATTCTAGTATAAGGAATTCGATTTTTTGGAACTTTTCTCATGAATTGGTAAACAATTACTTTTCTTGGTATGCATTTTTGGAAGACCAATGACAGTTTAGGCCAAACCTTTTTGCCCTCCACGTTTATTGATATTATGTGGCAGTGTTATGTGCGAAACACGCAATTCGTTCTTCTTTTTGTTTAGCTATGTTTCGTTCTTCTTTTTGCGGAACCAGTTCTCTGCAATTTTCGAATATTTGGACATTATCAGTATCATTTATGCCTTCAAACCTGTTGTTTGTGCGATTCCTCAGATTAATACCATCTTTAAGCCCATCAACCAATTCCTGTCTGATGTTGTGCCAATTTCTGATGAAGTATGATTTTACTGCGGTTGATGATTCTTCACACAGTTCTTGTAACAAGTTTGATATTAATCCTCTGATTAAGAGTATATTATTTACTGCATAATTTCTAATGCTTGAATTTTTGCACCAACTGTTATCCCTAATTTTTCGATTGAAAATTCTCGTCTACAATCCGGTAAAACACAACTGATTCTTTGCTTGAGGTATAGCTTTCCCCAAAACATTTCTTTCGGTCATGTCTTTGTCAGTTAATATAACTCGTATATTTTCCCAATTTTTGTTCTTTAATTTTTAAAATTGTTTAATAACTAGTGAAAGTATAAATAAATTCCTTCTCCTGTGTAATCAACATAGCCACTATTTTACTTTGTCCATTCCCACCTCTATTGATTATGAAGAAGAGTGGCATTCTCAAATTATTTGTCTTATAATTTACTTCTGTGAAACTATCAAATGCATTCCTCATATGTCTGTCTTGAAAAAAATATAGCTTACAGCTTGTTGTTTTCAGTAACATATTCGACTACTGGTTCAGAACAACTCGAAGATAGAATGTCATACATTTGTTCTAAATCCATCTTCCTAGTTGCAGACTTTTTGGTTCATTTTTTGATTTTATGTTATGAAGATCTTTTAACATTTCCTTTTTTCTGTTTTCTCCATTTTATGGATTTTTACCATTTTCTTGTTAGCTTTTACTTTTAGCATAGAATAAAAGATTGTTAAAAAGGCTAAGTACGAAGTTGAAGAGCATTGAGGACCAAAAATTCCTAAAAGTTTTGCCAAAAACAGCTAATGTAATCTATTCCTGAGGTAGAAAAGCCTTAGTATATCAAAAATTCAAAGTTTTGTTAGCATTAAATTTATAATTGACAAATCATGTCAACACAGAAGTGCTGACTACTCTGCTGGTCATACCCTTGGAGGGGATTGAGTCTTAGAGAATAATGTTTCTATCTATCTGTCTTTTGTACAGTTTCTCTTTCATGCGACGTTATCCTGTTATAAGTCAATTATTTAAAATGTTTTAGGACACATCATTTCTAAACCGACTAAAGCTTTTGCTTGTCTGCATATAGTTATCAAAGGTACCAGGATTATAATTTAGTACGCCAGACGCGCTTTTCGTCTACATAAGACTCATCAGTGACGCTCATATCAAAATATTTATAAAGCAAAACTAGTACAAAGTTGAAGAGCATTGAGGATCCAAAATTCCAAAAAGTTGTGCCAAATACTGCTAAGGTAATTTATGCCTGGGATAAGAAAATCCTTAGTTTTTCGAAAAAATCAAAGTTTGTAAACAGGAAATTTATAAAAATGACCACATTATTGCTATTCACGTCAACACCGAAGTGTTGACTACTTGGCTGGTGATACCCTCGGGCACGAAACGTCCACCAGCAGTGGGTATATGTCGCTCAATAAAACCACAATCAAAGAACGATTACATTCCACGTGTATATGTGCAAAAAAAAACCCCAACCAATTAAAGAACCTGTATGAAAGAAAGATCCACCAAACAGCCTCGGTTAAAGAAGCACGGATGTGAATAAAGTATTGTGTAAGCCTAAGAAAACATATCCGTTATGGAGCAAGCATGCTTGCCAGATGCACCAGACACCTATCAGAAGGACATGTTCTAGACAATCAGAATTGACTATTACCCGGGGAAAGACACTTCCTTGTAGATTAAACAATACACATAAACGACGAGTAATGACTCTTTTCATGAATTGAGTCAATGTTGAAATGAAACAGATTAATAGATTGATTGATTGATTGATTGATTGGTGTTTGTTTTACGTCTTAGTGCAAAATACCATATCGCGGCGAAAGCTTATTCAAATATTGTACCATTTATAAATCATGAAAATTAAAACAAGAATCAAATAGCAAGCAACATACCGGTGCATTAACAGTTGAAGGCATTGCTTTGTTTTCTAAAACATAGAATGGACAACGTAGACACAAGTATCTTGTCTTAGTGGGGTATACATCCTGCTTTAAAAAATAAATAAATAACATATTGTATCTATCATGTGTGTCATACATATATCTACCATATGGCCTTGACCCTGCATAAAAATAGTGATTTTGTGAACTATGGTTTAATACATTCACATTTCTGTAAGCATGATTACTCTTTTCATTCTTTTACATTCAAAGCTTTTCTATTTACATCTGCAATTGGCGAGTATTTATTTGAAACTTCAATATTTGGAATTCTTTCTTCAGAGTGAGTAGATTTCCTTTTCGCTGGATTGTTTGCACTATTTGCATTTGAATACTGTTAATTCGAATGGGGAGATTTAGGTATGCTATCAAGTGTTGTTGTTTTTCGTCCACAATGAGGAAAACCCATACCGTATAGTCGACTTTAAAGGCCCCGACATGAAAAATATGAAGCAAACCAATTGAGAACTAACGGTCTTATTTATAACAGAATTTTTTTTACGAACAACAAATATGACAACATGAACCAATGGCAGCCACTGGACTACAGCTCATGCATGAATTGTGACAGGCTAATAAAGAATAAGGCAGGATCAAATATGTTTGTGAGCTCTAGACCCCCTTAACATTGTAATTAAATTATGATGTTACAGCTAAACATAGATCGCACTATAAAATTTACTTTAAAAAGATTAGTTATCAGATCGCTACAAAGCAGAAAAACATCTTATAAAACACAGATCTGACGTGGCAGGGAATTCTTCATTCTGCATCCATAAAAACAGAAAAGACACTAAGTACCGATCTGAGAGTACTGGCAGTTAGTGACAGCTAGTTTCAACCCAATAACAACAAATGAAAAAGTCATGTTCTAAAACAAAACTTTATATCAATCTATTGGATTTAGTGAAATACCAGTAACAGTCATGGAAACCCATTACCTTGTGGAATGCCAAAGTAAGGGTTTCGATATTTTTTAATATCGTGAAAGTACACTCGAGTAAATCAAAAGTATTAAGTATGGTTTTAATTTACAGATAACAAAACCAATATTCATACCAATAAAAACAATACTCAAAGATATATTACAGTGTTGACTTTGTTACCTTTTATCGAATAAGTTTAGATTATTTTTAGGATGGATCGTATATAATTTCCGGGTTCGGTTAACATTAATATCACCGTAAAATTGAGGGTGTCCTTTTTCGTTTGAAATAACTTTTCTACAGGTACAGCCAAATTTGCAAACCAAATATTTGAATCTATGGAAGAATTTAGTATAGGTTTTAGTGATTTGTGGGAACGAAATCCATGAATAATTGTATTTCATACATACACGGATAAAATATTGAACAAATTTCCTTCATATATTACACAGTGCTAACCTGCCTTAATACGGAATCAGGCAGTGTGAAGACATTTCCAAGAAAAAAACCACTCAGGTTTACACAAATTTTAGCTCAAAATGTATAATGGTCACGAATATAACATTTTTTCCTTTTCACGTTTTTGCATTACAAGATATCATTTAGTTGAATTGCACTAGAAATTTTAAATTAAAGGGAGCTAATTCAGTTATTCGCTATCATTTTAACCAGATTAGAGGTTTATTGAATTACCAGACACTCTAAAACGAAAGACCTATCATTTATGATTTAGGATGAAAGTAACTTCAAAATAGAATGGTAAGGATAACGGTTTTTTTCCGGCCTTGTTTTTCAATATTTAAATAAATCCAAGTACAGTTGATATCTATACTATTAAACGAGAAAACCTCATTTTGTGTGTCGCTTCTCTTCCTTCCACAATAAATTAATCATCATGTCTTTGTGTTCTTTGGGTAACATGCATAGTCGCATGTGTCATCCATTTTTATGATTATTCAGATTCAGTTATTTTGGGAGAAAAACGACAAAATAGGTGTCCGGATATTGTTTCCGTTATCAGACTGACTTTTAGTCATAGATAAGACTTCCGGTTTTAAACGAAACATGCACAAGAACAACCAATCGTATGATAGATTACAGAAATGAAAAATAGATAAGCCAATCAGAGCGTTCTCCATATCAAGGTTTTTAGAACGATACAACCACAACTATTATACCTCCTTAGAGACAATTATATTTCGTGTTTATCCACCTGTAAACTACGATTATACTACTATAATATACAGAGACTCTCTGTATTTTGTCTACTTTTTTCTGAAATATTTACTATCTAAGGGGTCATACCAGTTGCATACATATTGAAATAAGTAAAACATGTGGAAACAAGAATGTGACCATAGTATACGGATGCCACATCGGCACTATCATTTACTATGTTTAGTGGACCGTGAAATGGGATAATATCTCTAATTTGGCATTAAAATTAGAAAGATCATACCATAGGGAATATGTTTACTAAGTTTCAGTTGGTTGGACTTCAACTTCACCAAAAAACTACCTCGACAAAAAATTTAACCTGAAGCGGGACAGACGGATGGACGGACGAACGAACGAACGGACGAACAGATTAGAAAACACTATTCCCACAAAGAGGGCATACAAATTTATTGTTGAAAGTGAAAACGTTAACCTGAAGCCGGACAGAAGGACGGACGAACGAACGGACGGACAAACCGGCTAGAAAACATAATTTCCATAAATGGGCCATACAAAAATATTGTTGAAAGTGAAAGTAGTGATTTGGCCAAAATGAAAGTAGGATAGAGATTAAAGGGAGACATGACTTATTCGGGACGTCGGGATCTGGTGTTTTTAAGTTCGGGATTTCGGGATTGATCTTTACGGGATGCGGGAATATATTCTTTTTAATTTCGGGATGTCGGGATATGAATTTCGTTAAAATACGCACCTCGGGATTTCATGTTTTTAAGCCCGGGATCTCGAGATCAGGGCCCCTCAGACCACCCCTCAAATGAGCCTTAGTCATTTATACGAGATTCAAATCCTACCATTGGCATGTTAATAGGGCTCTCAAAAGGAAAAGCACAGATGGATTGTCCTAGAAGCACATTTTGTTAGAATAATAATGGTCTATAAGCAGTTTCATTTATTTCATGTTTGAAGCGGTGCAAATTTTTTAATTTGATTTGACTTTTACCAAAAAATGCATTGTAGCAAAGGGGAAGAATAATTGTGGTATAATGCCAGAAACATGAAAAATAATTGTATTTAACAGAAGGAAAACACATAACGGACTTTGGAAAAAAGGGAGAGGGCTTTTGATACCTTATATGAAATTCTCCCGTCATAATATCTTTTACAAAAATTCATCCTACAACAGTTTACAAGCTGTATAAGCCCGCAATTTCGCGGGTTTGTTCTAGTAACTTGTTATGATAGAATAGTTGTCATTGTCCAATAAATTTGTTTCAGTAAAACATAAAACAATATAACCATGATAACGGTAGTGAGTTTAAATTAAGCGTAGTCAACATTGAATACAAATACTTGACCATCGCTTTCGTTTACAACAAGCAGTTTTCGATTTGATGATATAGCCGATTGCCCATGATTGTGCAACCAAGCATGATTTTGAAAAGACAATTCTGTGTTCTCTGCCCTCAGAAGATATTACAACGACGTTATTTGATTTGTTTCCGGCGACAAAATAATTCGTTTTTATCTACTATGATAGAAATTGGTTCATTTAGAGCCGTTATGATTGTAAATATCCGAATCATCTCAAAGTTTCTATTATGAAAAACCACAGTTTCTGTATCCATCTTTCCAGATAACAGTTTATTCCATTAGAAGCAACATAAATTGACAAAACAAAACTGCAAATTTAATTTGCCTTGTTATCCCCAAACCTCATTTTCTAAAACTGTCTTTGATCTGGAGAAACAGTTTCTTCGTCGATACATGTTGCACCATAAACTATTTTGGTTATGTAAAGGGCCCTTATCATTTATTCTCTTTCATCCGATATATATAACGTATGTCAATGTCAGATGTACTGAAGAAAATGAACGTTGAATTAATGACCTATGTAAATGAAACCAATATCAAGTGCGCCCCGTCAGAAAGACATTTATACTACTTAATAAATCTTAATACAATATATAAAGTTAACCTATAGCTGCACAATGTAACCTATGGGATTACAACAAGAGTATAAATCCCAATAACCCAAAATTATACCATAGTTATCTATGGTTTAATTTTTCGCAATTATACCATGGTTTTGATGTATATGGTCATCCAAAAGAAAAGGACAGATATGGAGACCTGATGTTGGCCTGTTGAATATTTTGACACACGTACAACTGAGTCAGTTCTTGGCCACTAAGCTAGACTGCCAGCTTTGCACCAGCCGATTTAAATGAATGCCTATGGTGGGAATCAAACCAACGTACACCAACTCCGTTGTCCCTATATTTTCAGTTATTGAAATATATAGACAATAACTGTTTAGTGTCTTTAAGTATCAGCTGTATTTGTACGAGGCTAGGAAACAAGGTGTATGTGAGCTTTTAGCGAGCTTCTACACCTTTTTCGAGCCGAGTACAAATACAGCTGATATTTAAAGACACTTAACAGTTATTGTCTTTATCCTGCAATTAATTAGGTCTTTCCACTTTTCCTTGGAAAAACCTATTGGTTTTCTTCTGATTATTAGGTCTTTCCACTTTTCTGTGGAAAGACCTATTGTTTTTCTTCTGATTATTTTTTTTTTTTTTTTTTTCTTCCGCCTAATTTTGTTCTTGCAATAAACATTTGTTTCGCAATATGTCGCTTAGATATTTGGTATATGATATCGAACAGTTTATGCACTTTTGAAATTTACCCTGCGTAAACGAATACTTTTCTTTGTAGGAGTTATCTCCCCAAACACTGTTTTCCTTGTTAGCGCATCTCCTTCGCAACCGTAAAAGATTATGACAAATTTATTTTACAAAATTGCTCGTTATATCCTTCTCATGATTTGTCCTATTTTGACCGAAGCGATATGACCGCTCCATATGAGAGTTATTTCCCCTTATGCATCTGATATAAGTGATATGAATTTCTATCTTATAAATCATAAGTGATAGAGACCTAGGATCTTTTGATTTGAGGTCCTTGGTCCCAAAAAATGAAAATTAGGTCAAGGTCAAAGGTCAAGGTCATATTCTAATATTTGAATTTGGCTTATTTTCACTTATATCCAAATACTGTATAAGATATCAACAAATTATTTTTACTAAATTGTTAGTTGCGACATGTCGTAAGATGTAAATCTTGATTGCAAGCGTACGTTGAATGTAAAAGGGAGTTTTCTCCCCTCTTGTATTTAAAAATACGCGTTTGGTGATATAACTCATTAACTAAATATAATAAAGACCTATGGTCTTTTGATTTGAGGTCCTTGGTTTATGACCTTGAAACTGATCTCAAGGTCATAGCTTAATTTGACGTTCTAGATTTTGACCTTTGCTTTTATTCTATATGTATACATGATAAAGATATACAACTTTTAGAAAAAGATATCAAACCATTTAACCTTGTAAAAAACAACCGGAAGTGACCTTTTGTAAACCGGAAATAGCTATTTTTTTGTACTTTTTAATATAAAAGTATATAGAACCAGATATTTTTGGAATCAGTGTCAAGTAAATAATCAAATATAATCGGAAGTAACATTTTTCAAACCGGAAGTAACAAATTATCTCCCTTATTTAAAAAAAAATGTATGGAAACAATATATTTTTGGAATCAGCTTACTAGGAGCTATCATTTGACGATTGAAATGACATTTTAAACTTAGTTTCACAACTTTTCATATCAAAATACATTGTTTTGATGGAAAGACCTTCAATTGTTCTCTGAACAATTGGTTTTTAATTATTATTTTTTTTCTTCCGCCTAATTTTCTTTCCTTCGCTTACTTTTTGTTTCACAAGATGTCGCTTAGATATTTTGTATATGATATCGAAGAGTTAATACGCTTTTGAAACTGACACCGCGTAACAAAAATCTTTTCCATGTAAGAGTTATCTCCCCGAACACTGTTTTTCTTGTAATCACTTATATGTCGCAACCGTATAAGAAACCGACAAATTTATTTTACCAAATTGCTCGTTATATCCTTAGGATGAAATAAATAATTTTAGTCGAAGCTATCCGGAGACTCCATATGAGAGTTATCCCCCCTTTTGTATATGATATACCTGATTTGAATTTCTAACTGGTAAACGATAAGTGATATAGGCCTAGGGTCTTTTGATTTGAGGTCCTTGGTTCAAAAAAATGAAAATGAGGTCAAGGTCAAGGTCAAGGTCATGTTCAAAATTTTGACTTTGGCTTGTTATCGCTAATTTTCAGAAATCTTATAAGATATCGACATGTAGTTACACATAAATTTTAGTCAAAAGGGTACGTAAACATTTGATGTTAGTTTTTCCCCCTTTTATATCTAATATCAGTCAAATGGTAATATAACTCATTAACAATATAAAGTAAAGACCTAGAGTCTTTTGATTTGAGGTCCTTGGTTGATGACCTTGAAATTGAGCTCAAGGTCATATGTTAATTTAACATTCAAGATTTTGACCTTTGCTTTTATCTCATATGTATACATGTTAAAGCTATTAGACTTTTTGCATTAGGTTGCAAGCACTATGACGTTGAAAAAGCTAACCGGAAGTGACCTTTTGCAAACCGGAAGTAGCAAATTTGTAATAAATTATTGTAAAAGTATGTAAAACCATATATTTTTGGAATCAGTGTCAAGTAATCTATAGGACAGTACCGGAAGTAACATATTTTGAACCGGAAGTAGAAAATTATCTCCCTTATTTATATCTTTGTGTATATAAACCTTATATTTTTGCAATCAGCGTACAATAAGTTGTCATTTGACGCTGAAATTGACATTTAAAACCAAATTTTAATATTTTCATATAAAAAAAATCATTACTGGTGGAAAGACCATCAATGGTTCTCTGAACAATTGGTTTTTAATTATGTATATTGTTTGTGTTTTGAAAGACACAAAAACTAACATATTTAGCATTTATTTTCGATTTGTAATCCCTTGAGGCCCGCGTAGTAATATCAAAATCAAACATTATGCTGAAGGCGGGTTCGCAAAAAAGAATCTCGAATGGTCAACAATAATACACCGCTCAAGGTGAATAATTATCTATTTTAACATAACAACTAATTTCAACAGTTAACACAAATAACAAAACATTGTCAAATTTGAAACAGAAGTGTACGAGTTGTCCTACGCTTCAGACTTGACATTCACTAAACATGCATGCTGAAATTGACATGGTTGATTTTGTAACACAATCATACACATTCAAGTTTTGAAATCAACAATTTTCATAGTCATTGGAATGCAACTGGAATACACATTCTGAGGTCACACAGGTTCAAACAATACCCAGTCCGGCAGTGGGCAGAGCTTTAAAGCGATATTTGTATAGTATACAGGGGGTTTCAACAAAATATATGGTATAATTTACGAAGCACCACAAAACTATCCAAAAGATATGAAATATTTATAACTTTTCCTTCAATGTTTAAATACAGTAACTGAAAAAATAATTTTATATTGTCTTCAAGTTAATGCCACATTAAGGATAAACAGTTCATGAGCTACAAAATATGGAACAGTTCTCCAAAGCAAAGCGTAGTTTCATGCATTGAGAGAAAAGCGACGACCGCTAATGATGAAACCAATACAGGATGTGCTACACGAGCGTAATTTATGGTCACATATATACACTTTGTTGCTAACAACAAAAAGAAATGAATTCGGACAATTTGGCTCATTTCAGAAGTGAAAATCCGGCACACATTTTGAATTAATTCTATACATATTAATATCACATAGGTATTTGCATTACAAATTTAAAGCAGAAACTCGTAAAGAGTTCCACGGAATACAGTTTCGCATGCGATTTCTTGAGGTAGTGAAGTATAATAAAAACATGTTTACTGTCAAACCTATTTTTATCTATTAGAAAGATGTGGTTAAACCTTTTTCTTTAGATATCCTAGCTTGATAACGAAGAAGCTTCTAACCAAGTTTTGTAGCTTTTCATGAAAGTTTAACAAAGTGCTTTTTTTTAATGAAAAAAATTAAACCATCCATTTAGTCCATTTATCAATAAATCATTTAAAAAGAAATTGTTAATCATTTTTATTAAGATGTTATCTATGCATCGAAATGAATATTTTGGTCAGAGTCTTATTAAAGTCTATAAAGGGTTGGCAAAGTTGTTGATGTCTTCACTTTACTGTCATCTGCTATTAAAACTCAAAATTCTATTCATGAGTAAAGTACAAAAATAATTTCATGATTTAACTTTGAATTATGTCTCGTGATGACGAAGGCGAATCTTTATTCAAGTTTCATATAATTCCATGCAGGTTGATGTCTATAAACGTACAGCCTTATACCTGTGACTGTATCAAAATATCAACTGCCCAAGAAATGAACTCAGTATAATCCTTTTCAGTATAATACGGAACAATGTTGAAAATAAATTGTCTTTTGATTTTGACAAAGCTACTGTCAAGTTTCGTACAATTCCATGAAGGTTCGGGAAAGTTATTGATGTCTGAAAGTTGACGGAGCCATTGCCAACGGATCGCTACGTTCTCACTTCCATGCAATGTATTGCCTGCTAAAGAAAATAAAACTTAAGTATTTCTTTTACATATTCATAACTAAAGTAATATTAGTCTGCGTGTAAAATGATTTGGATTGAAACAATGCAACAGCTGTGAATATATTTACGAGTGATTGACACTGTACAAAAACACTTGACCATCTTTTTCGTTTGCTACAAGCAAAGATTTCAATTCGCTGTTGTAGTCTATTGCCCACGGAGAACCACACAAGTCCGTTTTTGACAGGAGTATTTTATTCTTTTTGCCATCAGATGATATTATAATTACATTTTTTGATTCCCTTCCGGCGACGAAAAGATTTCCATGTTCATCTACTGTAATACATCTGTTTCCTTTTATAACTGTTTTGTCTGTAAATGTCCATAGTAAATCTCCGTTTCTGTTTTGACACACTTTTGTATCTTTATCTTTCTTTTCAGAATAAATCTTATCCTTAAATGAAGCTACATATGTAGATACCACATTACTGCCAATTATATTTGTCTTGTTATCCTCTAGCCCAACCTCCATCAACTGTCCTTCATCAGAAGAAATTATAAAACTGCCTTTAATGTAAGTTAAACCATTGGAAGGGAAATCAGTATGAATGCTTCTGAATGCTTTCCCCGATTTTAGATTTACTAGTTTTATATTCTTCTCGGAAGATGATACGACCGCAACAGTTTCATTGTTGACATATGCAACATCAATAATATTAGGCATTATGTTTTTAATTACTTTTTCATATTTTCCATCAGGTGCAAACAATTTCAGATACGAAAGATCAAAGTTTGACACCACAAGTTTGCCGCAAGGTAAAATACAACAGCCGGACACATCAGTACATAACGTTTCGAATTTCGTTTTTAATGTCAACGTTATATGATCAACTGAAGTTTTAGGTTCCAGACTTACCGTCAACTGTGCCTGTCCCTCTTTTCTTTTGTATAAAGACAGTTCACATGGTGGGACATCGACGCTATGTGTACCGAACTCAGTTATTTTGTTACTGATATTTTGTAGTACAGAGTTGATCTTGAAAGACACTACGGTGTGACCCAAGCCAGTACTGTCTGTCCAAAGCAATAATTTGTTTTCTAATTGTTTAATTCCTAAAAATGTTTGCATGTCTGTTGCATATTTCTTTATGGTTTCTACATCTTCTATGCACTCATCAATTTCCCTTTGGTTATTCTTCAGAGATGCAATGAAGCTCTGTATTTGTTGGGTTGAATTTTCTACAGCTTTGTTTAATTCAGCAATGAAACGGTTTTGTATTATATCAAGGTGTTGATTTATCTTGTGGCGAATCGCTGATATCTCGCACTGTAGTTTTTGTTTCGAATCTAATAGTGAAGACACATTCTTTTGTCTGTCCTCGAGGATACGTTTGAGATTTTCTTTAATTTCTTGGAATGAAGACTCAATTTCTGTAAAGGTTACAGATGTTTTAACATTTTGAATGACATCTTCAACGGGGATTATTTCTTTACATTCTGCATGTTTCTTAGAAATAGCGCATTTTCTACATAAAACTTTATTGTGCTCCTTGCAAAACAATTGGTACTTTTCATCGTGTTCATCGCAGTGCAGTGTGATGCTTGAAATAAAGGATGGCAACTTATGATATTCGTCAATAGGAACAGTCTTGTGGTTTCGTGATGCCTTTGACAAGCTATGATGTTCAGTACAGTCTTGACATAGTCCTTCATCGCAGTCTGGGCACCAAACAACCGATAGGTTAGAAACATGTCTTGAATTACAAATACCACACTGATCAACAGAGGTAGCCATGACCTGTAAAACAATCTACATATTATTATAAACAATGACATATATTAGAATTTAGAACGAGGATAAAATACTAAGAACCTAACTATGAATTTTAATTTTTTGAATTATAAGTACTGCAGCATTTTTTTCTCCATCGGTATATTTCCATTATGTACTCTAATCGAGTAAATCAAATATAATCTTGATAACAAAATACATACTTTAAAAATATTGTATGCACCTTTATTCGTATTTAGTTTGACCTATACACTGTTATGATCCTAACGATACTGATGAGTCTAATATATTTGCTATGGAACCTATTACTTACGCACGCTACAGTAACCTTATCTTATTAAGAAAACATAAAGTTGCTTGATGAATCATGAAAATGATGTCAATTTCATACGAACTCTGTTAGATGAACAAATTACAATTATTCTTAATATAAACAAATTGTTTATCTTTTACTTATGGTTACTGAAGACAAAACAAAATCACGAACAATCAACCTTAATCAATGAACTATCAAAATAAAGTCATGTCTATTGTTGACGACAGCGCTTTGACTACTACTCATTTATTTGGGGTTGTTGTGGTGTGGGGTGTCATCCGCGAATACTATGGATTGTTTTATTCATATAAAATCAAATTTCAGAGTGAATAATAAAGACAATGTTGAAGTTGTTTTTTAGTTCTTGTATTATACTGACAAAAGGTCAAGCAATGCATGTGGTTTTTAAATTTGATAGATGGTTTTTTTGTGCTTTCTTGTTAAATATTTGTTTGTTTTGAGATTGTGACACAGTGATGACTGCTGTACCCATATTTTGACTATTTTACCTAGTATGTCAGTTTTGTGTACGCATTGTTGTAAATATAATTGAATTTGATGCGACTGTCATACAAGTGAGAGGTTTAGGGCTATAAAACCAAGTTCAATCCACCTTTTCTACATATGAAAGTGTCTGTACCAAGTCAGGAATATGACAGTTGTTGTCCATTCGTTTGATGTGTTTTATCCTTTGATTTTAACATTTGATTAGGGACTTTCCGATTGAATTTTTCTCGGAGTTCAGTATTTTTGTGATTTTACTTTATACTACGGATTGTTTTATTCATATACATTCAAATTTCAGATTGAATAATAAAGACAAAAGTATTGCTTGAAAGTAAGTTTGAAACAATTTTGATACACTTTTAAAAGGAAAGCATTGTGCCATCTTAGAGTAAATGGCTAGGGTCGACTGACTAACTTTTTGTTACATATTTCGAAAATTATTTTAGGAAAAGTTTAACCTTAATTTGTCTATTTTCATGAATTTGTTCAGTGAATTTTATGGGTAGACGCCCCTTTGTATCCACAATGTGCTTAATCAAGCAGGCAAATGAGTTAGTGATAATATTTTGTTGTTTAACATATAGAACGATTAACTTTGGTAGCAATAACTCTAGTACATACCTTGAATTCAATAAAACATAAGAAGAGTAACTAAGTTCATCAAATTTAACAAATTCAATCCCCTGTAAAAGGAAGTAAATAATACGTCATTTTTTCTCTAATCACATGATATAGCAACAGGTAATATAACTTTAAATAAAATCAATAACATATCTTAAAGACAAACAGTTAAACTGATATATCAATGACCACTGGTGTTAAACTGACCACCGTAACTGCAGTTACGGTGATCCCAACATGGCGGAGCCCAAAAAAGGTAAAATCGTCATTTTGTAATTTCTCCGTGTACACGCATTGTTTTAAAAAATTACTCAGCCGCTAGGTTGATATGTCCGGTACTGTTGTATGTGTGTGTTCTTAAAATCATATGTGACCTTTTTACCGAAATAATAGCCATTGAAAATTTACGGAAAATCATCGTTACTCCAAAGAAAGATAGTCGTAACTTGTGTACAAATAACTTGAAAGATAATCGTAACTGTATAAGATATGTCTATGATCATAGTAACTGATTTTGTCAGAAACCTTTGCTAACGTAATATTTAATTAAAAAATGATGTGTAAAGATAATAACAAACACGTAAACAACATTCGTGATCGAAATATTTTTTCAACATAAGGTAAGTTTTCAATTTAACATGATCATTTATACAAATAATGTTAACTCAGCATCTAAAGCTACACGTATTTTCTACATTGTTCCTTTTTAACGTGTGTAAAAATATACAATATCCTCGAACATTAATTATACAGATCACGGACTTGATCTGATATCTACTTGATATTTCCGACTTTAAAATGTAAACCGCATAAAGGTTCGAACCACTGGGCCTTGAGTCTCCATGGCTGAAGAGATCGAGACTATGATAAGTAAAATTTTAAAATTTAATAAGGTCTCTGATGATATCAACACATGTAAATTGCAATAACAATATGAAGTACCAAAGTCAACAATGTGGAATAGACTCTTTATTTAGAGGGGGACTTCAGATAAAATAGGACAAAAAAAATGTTGATTATGGTTTATACAGACCTTGGCATTAAAAGATTAAGCGGCCGAAATAATAAAACATGTACTTTATTTACTAATTACAGGTAAAGAAATAACAACATTAATCAACCGCGTATTTCGATACAAACTTGTATGTAAGGTATATAAGCCGATAACAGAATGGACTGTTAGAGGCTTATATATTACTTAAAACATTGTTTAACACGTCAAAAAAGGCAAAACAAAAGAAAAAGCAAGAAAAGATTTATTTTTATCACAAATGAAAATTGTATTGTGAATAAATTTCTTTACATTAAAATGTATCCTACATGTTGGCCCCTTTAAACAGTAGGTCAACTTTAAAAAAAAAAGACAAAAAGAAAGTAAAACTGAAGGTAAATAACATGTATTGCAATATAAAGAATAATCACAGGGGATACGTATCATGATTTTTGCATGCGCAAGGACTACATATTAGTTTCCGTAATTAACGTTACATACGGTTCGCGTTTTAAAATGGATAAAGTGGTGAAAGTATATTCTTAGTGCAAAAACGAAGAAAGATATGTCGTTATTAGTGATTGTGTTGTTTCAAACTTTGGATTAAAATCAAATGTGTATTCAGAATCTATTCAGATACATTATTTCATTGTGGATTACAAAGAGGATATAGTCAAAGCAGCTAATAATGTCAAGTTTTATATATATTATATTTCATAAGGTAGTCCTCTCCTATAAATTTCTAGGTTCTTCTGGGTTTATTTTTACTAGGTCAATGAGAAAAAAAAAAGAAAACATATGAAGACAGGTTCTTGTTGAGCCATATCGAGTGCACCGCAGTCGATCTTATTTCAAATATATAATTAATATAAACAAATGAAGACTTAACAACATGCGATTAGTTTATTCTTTTGTTGGAATGTTTAAGAGACTGTTATTGTTTATCCAAACTGTACCACCTGAATACCCCGTTCCCCTTTTTCTGTTTTTTTTTCTTTCTGCAAGGTCGTGTCGCTCTTTTGTCGTTTATTTGTGTATCGAGTCCTTTGTGTTTTTTAAAGTTTACCGAAACGTAATTTTGTCTCGGATTTCTTTTGATACAAAATTCTTTTATAAAACGATCACTGCGAACAAAGTGCGAATCGGACACACGATTGGTTCGCTTGAACAGATAAAATGCGGTAAGGTCTTTTCTATTATGCTTCCCATATTCATCGTCGTTCATAAGCAAAGTGCTGCATTATAAAAAAATATTCTTATTTATGCAATAATATCAGACTTAAAAAAAAACAATCAACGCCTAAACCTGAAAATTATAAAAACTATTATAGTCCCCTAGTTCATGAAGGAAGTTCCAAATTCGCACTTTGTACAAAGGAGTCGGATTAGGTTGTTCTTGGCCCTTGTATTGCGGTATGATTTTTCAAGTTTTAAAAGCATTACTTGATTGCTTTTATTCTTTTTAATTGTAGTAGAAAATGATGTTAGGAAGATTAAGAGCAACACCAGAGGTCAATTTCCATAGCCTAAAGACGGACAAGGAAATTTCTTTTGAAAAACAAATACTTAAAAACAACAAAAACAAGACTAACAATAGCATAACCAACTTATTGAATTAGTCCTTACAGAGACAACCCAAAAACATGAGAAAAATGGCTGTGATATAAGTTTTGGAAGTATTAACACTCAATTCGAAAGTGATTTTTCCCCTCAAGAAACCGTTTTGATGGGTGACAAAATTATTGTATTGGAAGGTGACTTTATTAAATTGCCTTTTTAATTGCCATTTGTTCTTTGGTTGTATTTTTGTTAACATGATGAAAAAATTGGGGTTATTAATATTTTTGTTTTATATCAGTGATTGAAATTTCATTTACCTGTAAGAATCAGTTATGCTACCTTTAGCTGTCCAATATTTTTAAGAAAGAGGAGGGGCTATTCTTAAAAATATTGGACAGCTAAAGGTAACATAATTGTTTCTTACAGGTAAATGGTAGTCCAATCACTGAAATAAAGAACGGGTAAAACAATAGAATGACGTCACACCAATGTTTTAAATAAAGGTGCACTCGAAAATACTTTAATCTAAACATCTATAGATTACTACCTAGAAGAATAGAAAAGCTTTTAATCATTTATCTTTTGTAAAACACCGAGACTGATTGACCAATAAAAATTAACTACACTTTTTAGTTTACCCTGGATACCAACATGTAAGCAAATAAAAACTATGAAAATAAATTGGAAACAGAAACAAGCCATCCTACACATAATTTTTAATATAAAAAACCCGATTCCGCCACAATATCTTTATTTAACACTCTTAGTAACTTCACTTTCGTTGCTCAGTGTTTATTTTTACTTGTGCTTAATGTGTTAAGACTATTTGAAAAAATTCTTGTTGACACTGAAATCAAAATTTGGTTGACTTCAATGTGTGTTTGTGATATGACAACAAAAAAAACAATCACATATTTTGACGTGTTAATCTCCTTTGAAATTGTACGGAAAAAATGCAGACATTTCATATGAAGCACAAATAATAAAATATTTAATCGCTGAAGAAATGGTGGCAATTTTTGCCAACAATATAACATAAAAATACTTTCTTTTTCAATTTATTAAACAAAACAAGGCAAGGGTTGAGTTTATGAATAGTTAACGCTGTACAGAAATGCTCGACCATCTTTGTCGTCAGAAACAAGCAAATATTTGAATTGGTTGTTGAAGGAAACTGCCCAAGGAGAACCACATAAGTCGATTTTCGACAGGAGTATGTTGTGCCTTGTGCAATCAGAGGATATCGCAATAACGTTGTTTGATTCGACCCTGGCAATGATAACATTTCCATGGTCATCTACTGTGATGCCTCTTGGTTTCTTAAGAACATCTTCGTCTGTAAATGTCCACAGTACGTCCCCGTTTCTTTTATGACAAACAATGTATTCGTATCTTTCTTTACAGAATAAAGAGTGTTGTTTTATTCGGTAATACTTCGCGACACTACCGTACTATCAATATCATTTGTTTTGTTATCCTCTAAGCGGATTTCTTTCATTTGTCCGTTCTCGAGGCAAACTATAAAGGTGCCTTCAGTGTAAGTTAAGAAATGAGCAGGCGCAGACGTACTGATAGTTTTGATTTTTTTCCCCAGATTTCAGGCTAATTAGTTCAATATTTTTTCTGTGTATATGATATTACGTCAACAGTTTCATTGTTAACACATGTAACATCAATGATTGTTTGCATGATGCTGATAATTTTATTCTCTGTTTTTCCATCAGCTGCGATCAATATCAAATTCGAAGGGTCATAATTTGACACTACCAAGTTTCCATTTGGCAAAATGCAACAGCCTGACACATTGAAGGCATTAATGTTCATTTTTGTTTTAAATTTCAGTGTCATATGCTCTAAAGAATATTTAGATTTTGCATTCACTTTTATCATTTGAGCCTGACCAAGCACTCGTCTTTTTAATGCTAATTTACTAGGCATGGCATGCACGACAACTTTTCCAAACTTAGTTCTTTCGTTGATTATATCATGTAATAAAGTGTTCAAGTGGAAAGAAACTACGGTTTAAGACAAATGGTTACCATCAATCCAAGACTGCAAGTCGTTACTTGTTTTATTTAATTTGGTTTCTAAATTCGTCATCCCTAAAAATGTTTGCTTATCTGTTGCATGTTTCTTGATGTTTTCTACATCTTCTATCCATTCCTCGATATCCCTTTGCTTTTTAGTCAAGGCCATAATGAAACTCTGTATTTGTTTAGTTGAATTTTCCACAGCTTTGGTCAGTTCAGCAACAAAATGGTCTTGTAATTTAGCTAAATGGTGATTTAACTGCTGTCGAGTTACAGAAATCTCGGATTCGATTCTCTCTATTGAAAAAAGTAAAATCACAAAAATACTGAACTTAGAGGAAGATCAATTGGGAAAGTCCATAATCACATGGCAAAATCAAATAACAAAACGCATCAAAAACGAATGGACAAAAACTGTCATATTCCTGACTTGGTACAGGCATTTTCAAATGTAGAAAATGGTGGATTAAACCTGGTTCTATAGCGCTAACCCTCTCACTTTAATGACAGTCTCATCAATTTCCGATATTTTTACATTGATGCGTTAAATAAACAGACACAATAAATATAATAGTCAAAATATGGGTACATCAGTCATCATCGTTTAACAATTTTAAAAGGAACAATTTAACAGAACACAAAAACATCTACTATCTACGAACACATTTATTAAGTGTCTCATTGAAGCTGATATTGAATAATTATTCATTCGTCTATCTTCCAGAATAAGAGCAACAGTCCCCTTCATTTGCTGGAGTGAGGACAGGATTTCTGTAAAAGCTAGAGATGCTTTAACTCTTTGAACGTCATCTTTAAGGGGGAATATTTCTTTGCAATTTCTGAGCTTTTCTAAATCAACACATTTTCTAAAGTACATTCATTGTGCTCTTTGCAAAACAATAAATATTTTTCATCGTGCTCATCGCAGTGCAGTTGTATGTTTTCAATAAAAGCTGGCAACCTTTTATATCTACCATTAGGAAAAACAGTGTGGTTTCGTGAGGCCTTAGATAAGCTATGATGTTTTCTGCATTATTGGCACAATCTTCGTTACAATCAGAGCACCAAACAACAGAAAGCTTCGAAATATGTCGCAAATTACAAATACAACAATTTTTAAAGAGGAAGCCATAGCCTGTAAAAATAGTATATGTTGTATAAAATTTGTAAGTTTAATATAAAGCTAAGAAGTTGTTGTATGATTGCCAATAAGACATCTCTCCACAAAAGACCAAATGAAATTGTCCGTTCCTAAATTTTATAGACGTCATCACGAGTTTGTTTACCGTTATTGAAGATTGTTGCGAATATGTTCCAAATGTCGGAGATACAATTGTGTTCCTCTTTCCCCGAATGTGATCTTCCGATTTTGATTTATAAACGGCTTTGTAATAACATGGCGGGTGCCACATGTGGATCAGAATCTGCTGACTCTTCTGGGGATCGTCCATAATTTGTTCATGGGGTTTGTGTTGTCTAATTTTGATTTTTGTGTATTATTGGTTGTCTCTTTGTCATTTTCTTTTTTAGTCGATTTAGTTTATTTCGACCGATATGTTTGATTGCTTTTTTTTGTGATATTTACCCTCTATTTCGATAATGGAGGCAATATAACAATAGATCACCACACGTACTCTTACAATGAGCAAAATCCAAACCACGTCAGTCCTAAATGAAATGAAATGAAATGACAAGTGTAAAATAATTTAAAAAAAACAAAAAACTAACAGCCTTAAATATGTACAAAATAATGAACGAAAAACAAAAAAATAATATATAGCAATAAACGACCACTATTAAATTAAAGGCTCTTGATGTGTTATATGGAAATGCAGCATGAGGGCGTGGTTAAACTAGTGTCTGAAGGCACAAATCCTCCCCTTGTAACTTTTAGGAGTGTGTTCCTATCATTTGTTCGTGTCATCCATAATATTAGTACCTTGTAATTTTCTTAACATCCCCTAAATAAAAAAGCTCCTTGTCTTTGATTACTCATGCGCAGGTCAGATAACCAAGGTTATAAGCTACAACAATTGCACTGTGAAATACTATCCATAACACTATTTTACAATGGAATACTGCCAATTATCATTTGTATAATTCTGTCCGTGAAATGATTTCCTGGTAAAATTATTTCTGCCTGTCGACTCCTCTGCCATAATATTGTTCGAGTGTTCAAATTTATTTTATGAAATGTATTGTATATCCGCCCGCAAAAACTGCATCTAAATGTCTGCTATTCGGAAACATTTATTATGTATATTTGAAATACCGGTAGGGAAGTATTTTGTCTACCAAACAAATATATATTCTAACATTTAAACCTTTCAAATTGGTATTTATAGTTGATGATAATAACTGTATCTAATATACGTGTTTTGCTTTTGATTAATAAAATTGAAAATGTTAATGTTATCGATGTCTATAATTTACCTTTATTGAGACAGCATTTATGAAATATTTTTTACGATATAGAAAAAAAAATAATCATGTTTAACTTCCATATAACAAAAAACATGTCATTATAATCAAACTTTGCAATATTGGCAATATGCCTAAACAAATCGTCCTTCTTTGGACATTATTTTAGAGACGGAAACAAAATATAATAACTAAGAATACAATACATTCGATAAAATAGGAATACAATCTAAAACAATATGTCTTATTTAGATCATCGCCCTGATGCAAAAGAGGATTTAATTAACCAATGTAGCCCATCCAGTTATATATTTTGGAATGGAAGCCGTATTCCACCTATAAACGTTTTTGTTATGACAGCATTTTTTAAGCTTTTGTACATACCTTGGATGCAATCAAACATACAAACTGTCAAAAACTAAGGAAGTAATTAATACGTCATATTCCTGTAATCTCGTAAATATAGAAATAGATTAGATAATTTAAACTTTTAAAATCAATGAAATGAGAAATAACAGCATGAGGTTCAAAGTAACATAGTTAAATGCACATCAAATATACCTAAAAATCTTGGTTTCTTTGCCACAAAATCCCGTTTGACTTTCAAATGCAATCAAACTATAAATAATGATGCTCTGCTCGAAGTTTCCCCTTTGTGTATGTTCAAAACGACCCATCTCTATTATTCATTATCTTTGCTGTTTTTATGCTATTGCGGTTTGAAATTTTCGTAATTCAAAGCATACAGTTGGCTTCATTAACCTTAAGGTTCATCATAACAAATGGACAAATATGGCCGTATGTTCACCTCAAAAACTACTCTGTGTACAGTTTTAAAGTTTTAAGGCCTGACATCCACTTGATATATAAAAGTTAAAAGTATTTTGCATATCAGAAAGATAAAATCTTTTTTGGATTTTGATGGGCATTTTTTTCCTTCATGCAGAAGGTGTAAAAATAAACATATCAGTTGTTTTTAGAGAACGTTCATGTATTCATAAAACTCCAAGATATTCTTAAATTTACAACTAAGTTTATTTCTGTAGAATATTTGGAATGTTTAAAAAAATATCAATTATAAACCTAATTATTATATTATCAAACATCAGAAGTAATAGAGTACAAGACACTTATTTGATTACGACATGAATATAACTTCACAATGGATAGAACATGAGAAACAATAAAAAAGAAAACACACATTGGACCTCCACATTTATACAACATATGAAAATAAAATGTGGCATCAATGCAAACGATAAAGAATCAAAAAACCTAAACCAAAAGAATTTACTTGTAGTTGAATATATTTTGAACACATTTTTTCATGTATTTCATATACATTATGTACAAATTGCCTCCTAATACACAACCTTTCAATCCAAAAATGAAATCAAATGCAGTTGATATAATAAAATAAGTTGTCATTGTCCATAATTAAGTTAAAAAAACAATTTAACAGTAGCGTTTATTTTAAGCATAGTTAACATTGTATACAAGTACTTGACCATTTCGTTCGTTTGCCACAAGCAAAGATTTCGATTTGATGTTGTAGTCGATTGCCCATGGTTTTACAACCAGGTCTGTTTTTGATAGGAGTATTTTGTGTTCTTTGCCATCAGAAGATATTGCAACGACGCTATTTGATTTGTTCCCAGCGACGAACACATTTCCGAATTCATCTACTGCGATACACCTGTGTTTTCGTAAAGCCGTTTTGTTTGTAAATGTCCACAGCATCTCACCGTTCCTATTTTGACAGATGATGGTATCTGTTTCTTCGCTTTTTCCAAAGAACAGTTTATTTCCCAGAGAGGCGACATAATTTGAGGAAATAGAACTACAAATGGTATTTGTCTTGTTATCCCCTAAGCTGATTTCCTGCAACTGTCCATTATTTGGGGAAACTATTAAACTGCCATTCATGTAAGTCAAGCCTAGACAGGGAAAGGTTGTTTGGATCCTTTTTATTGTTTTCCCTGATTCAAGACTAACTATTGAAATGTTTTTATCAGAAGCTGATGCTACTGCAATAGTTTCTTTATCGACACAAGAAACATCAAAAATTTTGGGCATTATATTAGTTAATTTTTTTTCAAGTGTGCCATCAGGTGTTAATAACAACAAAAACGAGGGGTCATAGTTTGAAATCACAAGTCTACCGCAAGGCAAAATACAGCAACCTGAGACATTTGACGCTGATATTTTTATTTTTGTTTTTAAGGTCAATGTGATATGATCAATTGTTTTAGGCTCCGTCTTTACTTTCATCAACTGAGCCTGGCTCTCTTTCCTCCTTCGTATTGGCAGTTTACATGATTGCACGTCTACAACAGGTTTTCCGAACTTTGTTATCTCGTCTTTAATGTAATTTAATTCAGAGTCTATCTTGTACGAAACTACGGTGTGAGCCAAACTACCACCATTTATCCAAGACTGCATGTCATTTTCTATTTGATTCAGTTTATTTTCTAAAAGCCTTGTTCCTATATATGTTTGCATATCGGTTGCATGATCTTTTATGCTTTCTACATCTTCTATACACTCGTCTGTTTCTCTTTGCTTATTCTTTAGAGATGCAATGAAGGTTTGTATTTGATGGGTCGATTTTTCCACAGCTTTGTTTAATTCAACAATGAAATGGTGTTGTATTTCATCAAGGTGTTGATTTATCTGGCGTCGAATCGCTGATATCTCGGACTCTATTTTCTGTTTCGACCCAAACAGCGAAGATATATTCTTTTGTCTGTCCTCAAGGATAAGTTTAAGATTTTCTTTCATTTTTTGGAATGATGACTCGATTTCGGTAAAGGTTACAGATGTTTTAGCATTTTTAATGACATCTTCAACGGGGAACATTTCTTTACATTCTACATGCTTCGCAGAAATAGCGCATTTTCTACATAAAACTTCATTATGCTCTTTGCAAAACAATTGGTACTTTTCGTTGTGTTCATCGCAGTGCAGATTGATGTTCGCGATAAATGATGGTAATTTATGGTATTCGTCAATGATAACAGTCTTGTGGTTTCTTGTTGCCTTTGACAAGCTATGGTGTTCTATACAGTCTTGGCATAATCCTTCATCACAGTGTGGGCACCAAACCACGGATGGCTTAGAAACGTGTCTTGAACTACAAATACCACAGTGATCAAAAGAGGAAGCCATCAGCTGTAAAACAATTTTTACATTATTATAATTAATCAGATATATCAAAATTAAGACTGAGGACAAAAAAAAACACTAAGATCTTTATAATGAATTATGATTATATGAAATATAAGTCCTGCCGCATTATATTTTCCCTTGGTATTTTTCCATTTTGCACTGTAATCTAATAAACCAAATCGCCGTGTGAATGTTGAATGTATTGTCGAAATGCGCATCTGGTGCAAGAAAATTGGTACCGTTAATTTTATTGTAATGTTGTTAGACCCAAGTGTTGTGAAATTGAACATGAAGTTTAAAAACGCGATATCATAAAATATTTGACACAGTTAAGAAATCTTTGAAGGAATTGATTTTTTTCGGATGTGAAGAGTAACTATTTGCTCGATTGTCTTTTTAAAAGACACACACATAAAATGAATGAAGCACCTCCTTTTCTGGAGATTTTGCGACAAACAATGTTGACAAGAAATTGATCCCTATAAATCTATTGGAGATAGATCATGGATTTTTCAATTGTATAATATCCCCACTTCGGGAATGATTATTTTGCTAAGAATAACTCATAAATTGATTTAAAACCATGGACACTATTTTCGCATAGTTCTACATTGCTAATTTTAGTAACAAATATTTTACAGCAACAAGACTAGAAAAATGAAGACACACCACTATGAATAGTTATCAAAGGTACCAGGATTATAATTTAGTACGCCAGACGCGCGTTTCGTCTACATAAGACTCATCAGTGACGCTCATATCAAGATATTTATAAAGCCAAACAATAACAAAGTTGAAGAGCATTGAGGATCCAAAACTTCAAAAAGTTGTGCCAAATACGGCTAAGGAAATCTATGCCTGGAATAAGAAAATCCTTAGTTTTTCGAAAATTAAACTTTTGTTGACAGGAAATTATTCCTTAAAATGCCGTAGTCCAACTAGATGAATACTAGTAAGCTTTTATAATTGAATGGTAGGGTGAAAATAGCACATTGTTGTTCTGACAACAGTGTAAAAATCTCGTATCATAGATGTAAATTAAGGGAAATTGACCATTGCACTTAAATATCAAATGTCAAATATATAGCTATCTCAATTTTTATCAAAATGGACATCTAACACTCTAAGACTCACACGACGAAATATCATCTTGATAACAAAATGCATACCATAAAAAAGTATTGTAAGGTCTTCTACTAAGTATTTGATTTGGCATGTATTAGATAATCCAAAGGCACGTAACCGTTAAGGTTCTTCCTAACCCTTTAGCAAATATAACCATATTTGCATCGCAAATATCACTTTGGGTACAGACAAACCTCATCTTAAGAACTTTTAGAGTATGTACCTATATACACAAAATTTAGGAAAATCAGATTATGATTTTTGCTTTTAATTTATTTTAATTCCTGCAGAAGGTGCAAAAATAAGCTAATTTGGGAATGAGGTTCGAGAAGCTCCCCTCCTATAATCAATATTGTAAGTTATATTAATTGTATCGATTGACAATAGGTGGACAATAGATATCTGCAAACCGCGTGAGAAAATGAGCCGCATCAAATTTGTAATGATATCAATCATTTGTATTTACTTAACTTGATTAGATTTACCTGTTTACATGTGCATCTAATCTTAGTACCGCCTATCAGATGGAGTGACAGTTTAACTGATTAAATATATAATTGTATTTTGGGGATTCCAAGCAGTTGTTATAATCATGTCTTACTGTATTATTAAAGTATTAGAATTTACATGGATTTAGTTACCAGCCATGCCTAATCATTTTTCTAGATGTTTTGGTTTGTCTATACTCAGAGCAGATTTGTAGTGTAAATACGGATATATATTTTAAATTCCTTTTGATGAACCTTAAAAACATTATGGATTGCAACTCAGTTTGATACAATTTTAAAAGGAAAGCAATGCAAAAACCTTGGGTCTACTTTAAAACATTTTGTCACATATTTCGATTGTTATTTTAGGAAGTGTTTCACCGTTTCATTTCCAGTTTCATGAATTTGTTCAGGCAACTTTATGGGTAGACGCCCCTCTGTGTCTGTAATGTGCTAAATCAACCAGCAAAATGAATAAGTTAGAATATTCTTTCGTTTAATGTATAAAACGATTAATTTTGATAGCAACAACTCTTGTACATACCTTAAATTTAATAAAACACAAGAACAGTAGCCCAGTTCATCAAATTTAACAAGCTCAATCCTGTGTTAAAGGAAGCAAATTACACGTCACTTTTCTCTAATCACGTGGTATATCAACAGGTTAGATAACTTAAGAATACAATCAATAACATATTTAAATCACCAATCTTTATTTAGCTCACATTGTTTTAATTTTTCTATTTAATTGAAAAGGAACACTTAACAGGTAATTTTAAAGATACAATGGACAACACAAAGAGCACGGTCTGAAGCTCTAATTAGTCATGTTAGTTGAGGTGTAAGACTTATTTGGCAAAGTTTGACATTGTATAAATTTTGACAGATGAGTGTACGTAAAAACTTTAAAAGGCAGTTCGAAAATGTTATATCCCTCATAATATTTGCTTCTGATTTTCTTAAGAATGAGAAAAATTATTTATAAAATAAGAAGCAATTGAGCTAGCTTAAAATAACTGTGACTACTCTTAGATATCATTTTTGTCTTTATGTTGTTTGCTTTCTGTGCATAGTGCCGATCTGATGAGCCAAGTCATTTCCAACTATAGCTGATACTAATGTTGGGATGTCTCGCCACCGTCTCAGGGCTTATGGGGAGGATGTAGCAATCACAGATATAAATGACCCTGCCTCATTCACTATGTACCTAAGTTAGTAAGAAGCATGCAGTTTATAGATTGTTTTTCCATTATTATTTTGTCATATTAGACAAGGCAGCTAGGTTTTTAAATTTGAATGGTTTGAACCAGACACAAGTTGGTTCCTTTTTCCTTTTTCCTTTTTCGATATTCAAATTTTGAAAAATATTACAAGTCCAAACTGAATTTTTTTTTCCTTCAAAATTTTTTTTCCTTCAAAATTTTTTTTCTTTTTTTTTTCTTCAAATTTTTTTTTCCTAAAAAATGTTTTTTTCCCTCAAAATTTTTTTTCCTCAAATTTTTTTTTCCTCAAAATTTTTTTTTTCCTCAAAATTTTGTTTCCTCAAAAAAATTTTGTCCTCAAATTTTTTTTCCTCAATTTTTTTTTCTCAAATTTTTTTTTTCCCTCAAAATGTTTTTCCTCAAAAGTTTTTCTTCAAATTTTTTTTTCGTTTCCTTATTCGTTTTTTTTTTCCTTTTTCGATTATCATCCTTATTCGATTTCCATTTCCTTATTCGATTTTCATTTCCTTATTCGGTTTCTTTTTCCTTTTCCAATATTCATTTCCTTATTCGGTTTCTATTTCCTTATTCAGTTTCTATTTCCTTATTGGATTTTCATTTCCATATTCGATTTCCATTTCCTTATTCGATTTTCATTTCCTTATTTGGTTTTCTTTTTCCTTTTTCAATATTCATTTCCTTTTTCGGTTTCTATTTCCTTATTCGGTTTCTATTTCCTAATTGGATTTTCGTTTCCTTATTCGATTTCCATTTCCTTATTCGATTTTCATTTCCTAATTCGGTTTCTTTTTCCTTTTTCAATATTCATTTCCTTTTTCGGTTTCTAGTTCCTTATTCGGTTTCTATTTTCTTATTGGATTTTCATTTCCTTATTCAATTTCCATTTCCTTATTCGGTTTCTTTTTCCTTATTCGGTTTCTTTTTCCTTATTTGGTTTCTTTTTCCTTTTTCAATATTCATTTCCATTTTCGGTTTCTATTTCCTTATTCGGTTTCTATTTCCTTTTTCGATTTTCATTTCCTTATTCGGTTTCCATTTCCTTTTTCGATATTCAAATTTTGAAAAATATTACAAGTCCAAACTGAATTTTTTTTTTGCTTCAAATTTTTTTTTCCTCAAAATTTTTTTTTCCTCAAAATTTTTTTTCCTCAAATTTTTTTTTCCTCAAAATTTTTTTTCCTCAAAATTTTTTTTGCTCAAAATTTTTTTTTCCTCAATTTTTTTTTCCTCAAAATTTTTTTTCCTCAAATTTTTTTTTTTTATTAAAAAAATATTTTTCCTCAAAAAGTTTTTCTTTTAATTTTTTTTTCATTTCCTTATTTGTTTTCTTTTTCCTTTTTCGATTATCATCCTTATTCGATTTCCATTTCCTTATTCGATTTTCATTTCCTTATTCGATTTTCTTTTCCTTATTCGGTTTCTTCTTCCTTTTTCAATATTCATTTCCTTTTTCGGTTTCTATTTCCTTATTCGGTTTCTATTTCCTTATTGGATTTTAATTTCCTTATTCGATTTCCATTTCCTTATTCAATTTTCATTTCCTTATTTGGTTTCTTTTTCCTTTTTCAATATTCATTTCCTTATTCGGTTTCTATTTCCTTATTCAGTTTCTATTTCCTTATTGGATTTTAATTTCCTTATTTGATTTCCATTTCCTTATTCGATTTTCATTTCCTTATTCGGTTTCTTTTTCCTTTTTCAATATTCATTTCCTTTTTCGGTTTCTATTTCCTTATTCGGGTTCTATTTCCTAATTAGATTTTCGTTTCCTTATTTGATTTCCATTTCCTTATTCGATTTTCATTTCCTAATTCGGTTTCTTTTTCCTTTTTTAATATTCATTTCCTTTTTCGGTTTCTAGTTCCTTATTCGGTTTCTATTTCCGTATTGGATTTTCATTTCCTTATTCAATTTCCATTTCCTTGTTCGGTTTCTTTTTCCTTATTCGGTTTCTTTTTCCTTATTCGGTTTCTTTTTCTTTTTTCAATTTTCATTTCCTTTTTCGGTTTCTATTTCCTTATTCGGTTTCTATAACCTTTTTCGATTTTCATTTCCTTATTCGGTTTCCATTTCCTTTTTCGATATTCAAATTTTGAAAAATATTACAAGTCCAAACTGAATTTTTTTTTCCTTCAAATTTTTTTTTCCTCAAAATTTTTTTTTCCTCAAAATTTTTTTTTCTTCCTTATTGGATTTTCATTTCCTTATTCAATTTCCATTTCCTTATTCGATTTTCATTTCCTTATTCGGATTCTTTTTCCTTTTTCAATATTCATTTCCTTTTTCGGTTTCTATTTCCTTATTCGGTTTCTATTTCCTAATTGGATTTTCGTTTCCTTATTTGATTTCCATTTCCTTATTCGATTTTCATTTCCTAATTCGGTTTCTTTTTCCTTTTTCAATATTCATTTCCTTTTTCGGTTTCTAGTTCCTTATTCAGTTTCTATTTCCTTATTGGATTTTCATTTCCTTATTCAATTTCAATTTCCTTATTCGGTTTCTTTTTCCTTATGCGGTTTCTTTTTCCTTTTTCAATATTCATTTCCTTTTTCGGTTTCTGTTTCCTTATTCGGTTTCTATTTCCTTATTCGGTTTCTATTTCCTTATTCAATTTCAATTTCCTTATTCGGTTTCTTTTTCCTTATTCGGTTTCTTTTTCCTTTTTCAATATTCATTTCCTTTTTCGGTTTCTGTTTCCTTATTCGGTTTCTATTTCCTTATTCGGTTTCTATTTCCTTATTTGGTTTCTATTTCATTATTGGATTTTCGTTTCCTTATTCGATTTTCATTTCCTTATACGATTTTCATTTCCTTATTCGGTTTCTTTTTCCTTTTCCAATATTCATTTCCTTTTTTCGGTTTCTATTTCCTTTTTCGATTTTCATTTCCTTATTCAGTTTCCATTTCCTTTTTCGATATTCAAATTTTGAAAAATTTTACAAGTCCAAACTGATTTTTTTTTTCTCCTTCAAAATTTTTTTTCCTCAAAATTTTTTTTCCTCAAATTTTTTTTTTCCTCAAATTTTTTTTTCCTCAAAATTTTTTTTCCTCAATTTTATTTTCCTCAAATTTTTTTTTTCTCAAAATATTTTTTTCCTCAAAAAGTTTTTTTCGTTTCTTTATTCGTTTTCTTTTTTCTTTTTCGATTATTTATAGTATAACTAATCGCCGTATTTGTATATCAAAAATAAGACAACGCGTGACCGAACGACGCATGGATTGAACGAGCTGATATTGATGTCTCGGGATGATACGAAATATGATACAGATTTTTGCCATGTATTATACGCTTTATGATATGTTTCAACAGAAGAGTATTATATGAACTGTTTTCTGTTCCATAGCACTGGGTTACCTTCAGTTCTACTTCTGTCTTGTTTCAAAGGCCTTAAAAGAACTGCTCAATTACTAATCCGAAGCACCTTGGTTACCTTACAATTTGCGTGCTGTTGTTTTAAAAATACTTCGTTTATTTTTGTATTTTTTATAGTTGCATTTAGTGTGCCAAAAATATGAAAACTTGACGTTCGTGACGTCACATACAATATGAAAACGACGTTCGTGACGTCACATACAATATGAAAACGACGTTCGTGACGTCACATACCAAACAATGACGTCATTAAACAAAATTTTGAGGAAAATTTTTCATAAGCAAAAAAAAAATCCAAAACTGACTGTAAAAAAAAAAAAAAAAGTAAAAAAAGTAGGGGTGTGATAAAGGGTAGGGTGTGATAAAGGGTAAGGGTTTGATAAAGGGTATGCGATAAAGGGTGCGCACCAAAGTTGCGCGATACGGATTAAACAGCAGGCTATTTATCAAACATGCAAAACTACTGTATTTACTACTAAACATATGATAAAAGGATATATTGACCTGAAAGAAGTATATTGACTGAGAACGTAGTCCGAGGTCGATATACTTCTTTGGGTCGATATATCCTGTATTGACCTCATACAAAGGCTATATTTGTTATATTATTAATTTCCGACCATATTTGTATCAAAATCGTCATTTGATTTTGTTGGAATTTTATAGATATCATATTGTCTCCTTAACAATACAAAATATTAGTTGTTATTTCAATTGCTTTTTTTTTTGTTTGTTTGTCATCTTAAGTATTTGAAGATTTTTTCCGTCAAATAATCGATCACAGATATCATCTGTTTCAAAACGTTAAGATCGTTTAACAATATCCTGAAATTCAATACATGACGTCACAAAGTTTATCGGTTTTTATATTTTCTAAAAATAACCGTGCAATATGCTTTTTGCCGTACAATATGCTTTTTGCTATCCGCCGTTTTCTCTCTACCTTCGAAAATATAGTTTAACATGTGACTATCCCTAAACGAATCAAATTTGTTAAAATATACAAATTAATAATATTATTCCGTATCATGTCTTTGTGACGTCAAATACGTTGACCCGGCCTTAATAACTTTGACCCTGACATATCAGCGACGTCATAATGTTTGAACCGACGTTAATAACTTAGACCCGAACTTATCAAGTCATCTTTTGTGTGCTGGTGAAACAAAGAAAACACTTCCGAAACACGCAAATATAGCCCGATAAATCGATTATCAGATTATCTGCATATTGATATTGTAAAATATCTGCTGCTTGACATTATATGAAGGCTAGTTGATCTCGTTCGCTACGCTCACTCGACAAAAAGCTTCATATTATGTCTCGCAGCTGATATTTTACGATATCAACATGCAGATAACCTGATAATCGGTACTTATTGTATGACGTCAGAGAGTGAAATAAGGCCACGTTTATTTCACATGTGAAATTATCGGTTTTTATTTAACTGGGAAATCAATGTAATTCATTGCAACCAATGTAATAACATTCCTTATTCGGTTTCTTTTTCCTTATTCGATTTTCATTTCCTTATTCGGTAACTTTTTACTTATTCGGTTTCTATTTTCTTATTTGGTGTCTATTTCCTTATTCGATTTTCATTCCTTGTTCGGTTTCTATTTCCTTATTGGGTTTTTATTTCATTGTTATAATATTAGATTTCCATTTCCTTATTGGGTTTCTATTTCTTTATTCAGTTTCTATTTCCTTATTCAATTTTCATTTCCTTATTACTCTTTATCGTTAAAAAAGGGTTCACCAATTCAGACAAAAATGAGATCTTTCTAGTATACAATAAAAAACGAACTGGAAAGTCTATATGAGACATCAAAATGATGTAACAGTGGCGGATCCAGAAGGGGGTTTCGGGGGCTGGAACCTCCCTTTTTCGGCCGATCAATGCATTTGAATAGGGACATATAGTTGGAACCCGCTCCCTTTTTAAAATGGCTGGATCTGCCCCTGTATAAGATGTGCATTTATCAGCTGTTTCGTAAGAACAAATGTCCCTACGTAATAATACATGATAGATTATGAAATGCCAGCGTATTCCCGATTTTGATATTACATGCCCCGTTTTTTACTCCTTTTACAGAAGCGACAAATGACAACCTCAGTAGCCAGGTCAATAATTTTCTATATATAGATCGGAATTCCTTCTAGTTATTTAAAAGACTCTGATTAATATCGGTTAGGGAAATTTTTTCCGGAACTTTATATAAATAAAAAAAGAATAGGATATAGATAGCAATTATCGTGACTAAGTGATGAAAACATCGGGTTATTCAATGAAATATGACTTATAGTGGAGGGGGCATTAAGTTTTTCCAGCTTTGTCTGTGTGTATGTCCGTACGTCAAGAAATTAGTTTTGTTCTTTTATCTTGAGTTTGCCTCAACAAAATGTTAAGAAACTTATACACAATCCGTATTACAACAAAATACAGATCACATTTGAATTTTGGTGGCGTCATTTATACCATTCTAGGGTTATGCGCCTTAACAAATTAAAAAAAAAATACTGATTTTTGTGTTTCCGTTTTCTTTCATAAGTTTGCCCGACATCAAAATCAAGACATATATACACAATACATTTGCAGTAAAGAAACATCGTCTTTATTGCTGTTCTCTTGACAAATACATTGAGATCTTTTACACAGAGAAATCATGCTCGTTTCAATGAAAGTTGAAAGACAGTCCCTAGCACCGGTTTGAGCAGAATTGTTTGCTAAAGTCAATATCGTCACAGTTGTATGTGGCATAGAAGACACACATATGCGAGGCAATATGAACAATTTAATATGAACAGCTGGCAAAGGCTACTTGGCAAAATCTGTCATGGATTGCCCGACTATTTCACTTATACATTAGTATAAAACGAGACACATTTAAAGTGAAATACAGGGTAAGTTACTAGAGGTTGTATGTATATATATAATCCCTCAAAAATGAAGTTTTAGGTGGTATGTACATATGATTAACTAAGAGTGTTCCGTCCTGCCTGTCGGTTTGTCCATAGATCTGGGAAGTACTAGAACACTACATTATGTAGGTGGTCTTTTTACCGGGCACAGAAAAAAATCCATCATACTTGTCATTTTTACCGCGCTGAAGTACGTCCATTATTCATTATTCATTATTCAAAATTCAATAATGAATAATGAACTAGTTCACTATTCACTATTCAATGTTAAGTAATGAATGATGAAATAGTTTAGGTTTCATTATTCAAGTTGGAGCGGTGAATAGTGAAATAAAAATAACTGACACTGTAGCTAAATTCCGTATTTTTAAATTCGTCATTTTAGTGTTATCAAACGATCATTCAAATTATAATAAAAAAAACACTCTGTAAATCTTTAATTTCATTTATTTATTTAGTTTCGGAGGATATAAACTTATGGCTTTTTCTTAACTATTTTTAAAAGAAATTCCATGTATGAACAACCTGAATACCAAAACATATATATATATATATATATCAAAATTAAAATACTCTACGTTGTCTTTTTTTATTTTCTCTGGACCTTTGCTATTCTTCATCCTCTGATTAAAGATATAACAAGTTGATTGTGTAGCAATGACCATTAGAGGGGTCACGGAGGACCTAAATGACAAAACACGCGTGAAAATTAAGGAATAGCCAATTTTGAATAATGAAATGGATATTTTGAATAATTGAATGGACTGCTGTTACCCTTCAGCCCCGAATAATAGATAAACCTTATAACTCATTCGTAAGCTTATTAAGAGAGGAGCAAAAGGTATATAGTCAATATGTTCCGCAACGCATATAAGAGGAGTACCGACGGACTTAATATCGAAATACGCGTGAACATTGAGAAATAGCTTATTTTGTATAATGGAACGGACTGCTGCAACCCGTCAGCTCCTAATTACGATAAAAATTATACACCAATAAAAAGCTTATTGATAGAGAAATACACTGATAATAAACAATATGTGCGGCAATGACCATTAGAGGGGTTACGGAGGACCTAAATGCCAAAACACGCGTGAAAATTAGGAAATAGCCAATTTTGAATAATGAAATGGATATTTTGAATAATTGAATGGACTGCTGTGACACTTCAGCCCGTATTTACAGATAAACTTTATACCTCATTCGAAAGCGTATTAAGAGAGGAACAAAAGGTATATAATCAATATATTTCGCAACGTTCATAACAAACGACATTGTGTGTACTCGATTATGCTTTCAAACAACCGTTGCAAGAAGTAACCGTTGCAACGAACGGTTTGTGATTAAGATTTATTTCCCTTGAAATTGCACAGACATAAACAAGCTAAAAATAAAATATTTTCATATTTTTTTCAAATAATCGCCTGTTATACAGATACAACAGTTTAAATTGAATAAGTTGGCAATTTTTTGAAGTAGGCTTTCAAAACCATGATAGAATAAGAGCTATTTTAACATATAAAATCGGCCTTATTGAAAATGTATATTATGATAAACATAAATACAAAACCTTTTTTAATATAAATGTGTAACAAGGACTGTGAAGGTCTTTTAAATTCACAATTCGAATACAACAATTGGATGTTTTAATAGCCAGTCAAGGTCGTTAAAAACTTCTAGTTGTTGTATTACAACTGTGAAACAAGGACTGTGAAGGTCTATTAAATTAACCAATTGTGAGTTTCCACTTAAACATAGTACAACATATGCGTACTGCATACGCGAAAGCTGAAACTATGCATTTTATTAGAAACAAATACATATTTAAGATAGATTAAGTCCGATGCCTCGTGTTAAGAGAAAGTCATGCTCTTTGTACGTTAAGAACCCTTACAACAACTCTTTGAGGGGTTCGTAGGTTACCTGATGCAAGGCAAAATTCATGTCCCTATCCAATATACCCTCATCTTCCTGTGGCAGTCAAAATTTCCCTGATCATCATCCCGGATGGCCTCAATTATTACGAGACCTACCTTTTGTATCTATTGTTAAATTGTTCTCGTCCTGAATATTCATGAAATATTTGCCACTGAACGTTGAGAAACCAACAATCAATCAATCAATATATTTTCAGCATTTTCAAAATAAATCGTAATACACACGTATGCGATATTTAACCAATAAAGGTGGAAGGAAAGCTTCAATTAAAAGATCGTTTATAAGATATTTAAAGAATACAATGTCAGTACAATTTAATTAATAATTATTCTAGTCTTTTTAATTCTATGATGATTAATTATTTAGTCTAGGATGCATGATTTCTTTTATTATTTGTTTTTGGCTTTGAACTAGCTGTTAATAACTGGAAAAACTCTCAGATATGTACCAGGCCACGTACACTCTGTGTTTTAGCAAGATGTATTTCTATTTGTATCTCATGATCTGAGTTAAGTCAGGCTTAAGTCTTTTTCAACTGATTTTTATAGTTCGCTCTTATGTTGTACTGTTGCACCACTGTCAAAGTTACATGTTTAACGCCGCCACATTATGTATGTATATGTGCCTATCCCAAGTCAGGAAACTGTAAATTAATTCAGTGGTTCTCGTTTGTTGCTGTGTTACATATTTGTTTTTCGTTCATATTTTGTACATAAATTAGGCCGTCAGTTTTCTTGTTTGAAATTTGTTAGCACTTGACATTTCGGAGACTTTTAAAGCGGACTATGCGGGATGGGCTTTGTTCAATGTTGAAGGCCGTACGGTGGTCTATTATAGTTGTTTATTTCTGTGTCATTTGGTCTCATGTTGAGAACACATGCACTTGCCTCAGACAAGTGCCTGTGGTGGAGAGTTGTCTCATTGGCAATTATGTCATATCTTCCTTTTTATATTGGTGTTTTTCATCGACGACAGAATAGGCAAATATGTCTTATTTATCAATAAATTGTCAGTTACTTTTATTTGGAATGCATTTCAAGAAAAAAGTCTCAAGTTGTTGATAAAATAAAAACATGAGAAGAGTGTCCTTTTCTCACTGAGTCAATGCAAAATCTCAGGTTTCCAATCATCAAAACAAAATCTTTTGATGAAACGACTGAAATTTATTGTTTAATATTTAATGTCTAATTTCAAAATCATGCAAGAAATAATTATACAATGAAATTAACACAAATTTGACACGTTAACGAATATAGATAAGAAACAAAAGAATAATACCAATACCAATCACAAACGCAAATCTATATTTAGAATATTAAAGTCATGTCAACTCAGTTCGTTTAAGGTCTGTTTGATTCATTCTCTTATGTACCACTAAATAATTTCATAGGGAATCATAAACAAAGTGTTCTAGAAATCGTTATCAAATAAAACGTGAAGCTAGTTTTTTTGCTGATATGCATTTCAATTCTTTTGATGTTATCATGATGAATGAAATGACCTCATTCATTAAATGATTTCTCCAAAACAGCACCAACCGTTGAGTTACGTACCAACCGTACCAGATACGTAGCAAAACGGGAAACCTCTAGTAGAAGAGTACCGACGGACTTAAATTTAAATATCAAAATACGCATGAACTTTGAGAAATGGCTTATTTTGAATAATTGAACGGACTGCCTTAACCCATCTGCTCATATTATACACCAAATTAAAGCCTATTAGCAGCCGATCAAAATAGCAGCCACTTCAGTTTTTCAAAATTTGAATATCGAAAAAGGAAATTAAATCGAAACCGAATAAGGAAATGAAAATCGAAATAGGAAAAAGAAAACGAAGAAGGAAACGAAAAAAAGTCTTCTGAAAAAAATTTGAGAAAAAAAAAATTTTGAAAGAAAAAAATATTCAGTTTGGAATTGTAATATTTTATAAAATTTGAATATCGAAAAAGGAAATGGAAACTGAATAAGGAAATAGAAACCGAATAAGGAAATGAAAATCGAATAAGGAAAAAGAAACCGAATAAGGAATGATAATCGAAAATGGAAAAAGAAAACGAATAAGGAAACGAAAAAAAATTTGAAGAAAAGCTTTTCGAGGAAAAATATTTTGAGGGAAAAAAAAATTTGAGGAAAAAAAAATTGAGGAAAAAAAATTTTTGAGGAAAAAAAAATTTTGAAGGAAAAAAAAAATTCAGTTTGGACATATTTTATATACTAATATTTTTCAAAATTTGAATATCGAAAAAGGAAATGGAAACCGAATAAGGAAATGAAAATCGAAAAAGGAAATAGAAACCGAATAAGGAAATAGAAACCGAAAAAGGTAATGAATATTGAAAAAGGAAAAAGAAACCGAATAAAGAAAAAGGAACCGAATAAGGAAAAAGAAACCGAATAAGGAAATGGAAATTGAATAAGGAAATGAAAATCCAATAAGGAAATAGAAACCGAATAAGGAACTAGAAACCGAAAAAGGAAATGAATATTGAAAAAGGAAAAAGAAACCGAATTAGGAAATGAAAATCGAATAAGGAAATGGAAATCGAATAAGGAAACGAAAATCCAATTAGGAAATGGAAACCGAATAAGGAAATAGAAACCGAAAAAGGAAATGAATATTGAAAAAGGAAAAAGAAACCGAATAAGGAAATGAAAATCGAATAAGGAAATGGAAATCGAATAAGGAAATGAAAATCCAATAAGGAAATAGAAACTGAATAAGGAAATAGAAACCGAATAGAAAATGAATATTGAAAAAGGAAAAAGAAACCGAATAAGGAAATGAAAATTGAATAAGGAAATGAAAATCGAATAAGGAAATGAAAATCCAATAAGGAAATAGAAACCGAATAAGGAAATAGAAACCGAAAAAGGAAATGAATATTGAAAAAGGAAGAAGAAACCGAATAAGGAAAAGAAAATCGAATAAGGAAATGAAAATCGAATAAGGAAATGGAAATCGAATAAGGATGATAATCGAAAAAGGAAAAAGAAAACAAATAAGGAAATGAAAAAAAAATTAAAAGAAAAACTTTTTGAGGAAAAATATTTTTTTAATAAAAAAAAAATTTGAGGAAAAAAAATTTTTAGGAAAAAAAAATTGAGGAAAAAAAAATTTTGAGCAAAAAAAATTTTGAGGAAAAAAAAATTTTGAGGAAAAAAAAAATTTGAGGAAAAAAAATTTTGAGGAAAAAAAAGCAAAAAAAAAAATTCAGTTTGGACTTGTAATATTTTTCAAAATTTGAATATCGAAAAAGGAAATGGAAACCGAATAAGGAAATGAAAATCGAAAAAGGAAATAGAAACCGAATAAGGAAATAGAAACCGAAAAAGGAAATGAATATTGAAAAAGGAAAAAGAAACCAAATAAGGAAAAAGAAACCGAATAAGGAAAAAGAAACCGAATAAGGAAATGGAAATTGAATAAGGAAATGAAAATCCAATAAGAAAATAGAAACCGAATAAGGAACTAGAAACCGAAAAAGGAAATGAATATTGAAAAAGGAAAAAGAAACCGAATTAGGAAATGAAAATCGAATAAGGAAATGGAAATCGAATAAGGAAACGAAAATCCAATTAGGAAATAGAAACCGAATAAGGAAATAGAAACCGAAAAAGGAAATGAATATTGAAAAAGGAAAAAGAAACCGAATAAGGAAATGAAAATCGAATAAGGAAATGGAAATCGAATAAGGAAATGAAAATCCAATAAGGAAATAGAAACTGAATAAGGAAATAGAAACCGAATAAGGAAATGAATATTGGAAAAGGAAAAAGAAACCGAATAAGGAAATGAAAATCGAATAAGGAAATGGAAATCGAATAAGGATGATAATCGAAAAAGGAAAAAAAAAACGAATAAGGAAACGAAAAAAAAATTTGAAGAAAAACTTTTTGAGGAAAAACATTTTGAGGGAAAAAAAAAAATTTGAGAAAAAAAAATTGAGGAAAAAAAATTTGAGGACAAAATTTTTTTGAGGACAAAATTTTGAGGAAAAAAAAAATTTTGAGGAAAAAAAAAATTTGAGGAAAAAAAATTTTGAGGGAAAAAAACATTTTTTAGGAAAAAGAAATTTTGAAGGAAAAAAAATTTTGAAGGAAAAAAAAATTCAGTTTGGACTTGTAATATTTTTCAAAATTTGAATATCGAAAAAGGAAAAAGGAAAAAGGAACCAACTTGTGTCTGGTATGGTTTGAAAGGTTGTAATCTAAGTGTCTTTTGAAGCTGACTACATGGTACAAGTTATGGTCATTGTGGAAAACCGATCGTGACTTAAAATTGCTAACATCCTACTCATTTTGACATTTTTGGAAAGTTGTCTTATTGGCAATCATACCACCTTATATAATTACAACCACATATCTCCTAAATGACATCGGACATTATTTCTATACGTGTTTATTAACTTTACTAACATTGTGCAGCAAGTTCATATTTATGATCCTAACAAATTGTATTGCAAGACAAAGTAAGTATTTGTTATTTGACGCGTTAAGTAAAGAACCATGATAATGTAAAAACATATAAGCATTTTATAGTGTTGTATACAAAGATCAAGTGTCTCACAAAAATCTGCTGAAAAAAGCTATTTTGATAATGGAATTTTGAAAAATCCGTTTTCGTTTGATTATGTTTTTGATAAAATAAAAGATGTATGCCTTGAAATATTGTAGGTCGCCATAGGTCAATTTTAATTTCCATTACTTTGCTTCAGTATGTTATTATGATTTCCAAACTTGGAGAATAAAGCATTTCCTCAACTTTGTAATTGATAAATAAAGGGCGGGCGATGCAGTATATTTTTCTTATTTTCCCGAGAATATCACTTCTTAAGTAAGGTTTAGCTAGCTATAAAACCAGGTTCAATCCACCATTTTCTACATTAGAAAATGCCTGTACCAAGTCAGGAATATGACAGTTGTTATCCATTCGTTTGATGTGTTTGGACTATGGATTTTGCCTTTTGATTTTTGATTTTCCTTTTTGAATTTTCCTCGGAGTTCAGTATTTTTGTGTTTTTACTTTTTTCTTATAAATATCGATTTATTAGTAATGTGAAGATATTTGTAAAAGATAAAACTTGAAAATAGACTTCTTTACAATATCGATATTATGCTTCGTTTTCAGATATTAGTCGATAGATTACGCTTTACTAGTACCTAAAAAACCGACTGGCCTGAAGGGCCAAATGAGCTTTTCTCACCACTTGGCGTCCATCGTCTGTCGTTCGTCGTCGTTGTCCGTCGTATGTCGTCCGTCGTCGTCGTCCGTCGTCGTCGTCCGTCGTCGTCGTTAACTTTTTACATTTTGAACTTCTTCTAGAGAACTACTAAATGGAATGAAACCAAACATGGCACGAATGTTCCTTATGAGGTGCTGACCAAGTGTTGTTACTTTGTAGCCGATCCATCATTCAAGATGGCCGCCAGCATGGGACTTAGTTTAGCATAGAACCCTATTTGAAATACATACAAATGTCTTTTTTTAGTGAACCACTGAAAGGAATGAAACCAAACATAGCAAGAATGTTCCTAATGAGATGCTGACTTAGTGTTGTAACTTTGTTCCCGATCCAACATCCAAGATGGCCGCCAGCCGGGGACTTAGTTTAACATAGGACCCTATTGGAAATACATACAAATGTCTTCTTTTAGTGAACCACTGAAAGGAATGAAACCAAACATAGCAAGAATGTTCCTAATGAGATGCCGACCTATTGTTGTAACTTTGTTCCCGATCCAACATCCAAGATGGCCGCCAACGGGGGACTTAGTTTAACAAAGGACCCTATGGGAAATTCATACAAATTTTTTCTTTTAAAGAACCACTGAATGGAATGAAACCAAACATAATAGAAATGTTCCTTATGAGATGCTGACCAAGTGTCGATACTTTGTATCCGATCCATCATCAAAGATGGACGCCAGCAGGGGGGGGGGGGCTTAGTTTAATATAGGATACAAAAGTCTCCTTCTAGAGAACCACTGAATTGAATGAAATCAAACATATCATGAATGTTTCTTTCCATATGAGGTGCTGGCCACGGATTGTTACTTTATAGTCAAATTTTATCTTTTTTTATATGATTTCAAAAGCCCAAGTAAAGTCAGGTGAGCGATACAGGCTCTTGAGAGACTATAGTTTTAAGAAATAAAACGGCAATCACAAAACAATTAAATTACAAAAGTATATATAAAAAAGAAGATGTGGTATGATTGCCAATGAGACAACTGTCCTCAAAAGACCAAAATGACACAGTAACAACTATAGATCACCGTACGGCCTTCAACAATGAGCAAAGCCCATACCGCATAGTCAGCTATAAAATGCCCCGATAAGACAATGTAAAGCAATTCAAACGAGTAAACTAACGGCCTTCTGTATATAAAAAAAATGCACGAAAAACAAATATGTAACACATAAACAAACGACAACCACTGAATTACAGGCTCCTGACTTGGGACAGGCACATGCATAAATAATGTGGCGGGGTTAAACATGTTAGCGGGATATAACCAGCCATACGATTAAAGATACTTTTTAAAAGTAAGATACACCAAACCGCCCTGGAAACATAGGATATATTGTGTAAAGTAGATAAATGCGTTGTGTATAGATCGTGTTTATTAGAGAAAACAACACAAGCGACATAAGTATCTACTTTATACATTAAATGTAACTTAACAATGGTATTTGAACGTATGAAGCGTCAACTTCATGTTATTTATACCTTTCAAGCGTCATTGTAACATACATTGTACGTATGAAAGTGAAATTTATTAATTCGGATTGTCTTTCTTTTCCCAAAATCATGTTTAGACCGTTAAAAAGGTAAAAACTTCTGTATTACGAACTTAATCACTGACTGCATACGTAAGATGATACATTTGTACATGTAAGTCGGTGATTGTTTTTACAGATATATATTTTTTTTTGACAGTAAGCTAAAAAAAAATACGATTATTATAGATAAAATGAAATTTATCAGTTTCTTTTAATTTAAGTTGACATATGTTATACATTTTTTTCAAAATTGATTATTTATGTTTTCGGTGAAGACGAAATTTGTATTTTTACAGTTGTTCCGTTAATGTGCAATGTCATTTGTCAACCGATGAACATTTATTTAGGTTACTAAAAGATCTTTGTAAAGTCCCCTGTCATCAATTCCAATCTTTTTAAATGCGTTGCAGCACATAATACATGAAATCGAACAGCTTAGAAGTTTTGCAAGGAAATAAATCAAGATATTTTAATTATAAGGAGTCAAAACAGATAAAAGAAAATGTAGCTGATGGTTGCAAAATTTTTTTTTTTTTTTTGCTTTCTGAAAGTTTATTCTCTTTCATGCAGAACGAGCAAGAGCCATTACAACATATGCAAAGTAAATTTGCAGAAATTTCAGTCAAACACTGGTACACGATTTCATATTACATTCATTTTTTTTATAGTCTAAGAGTAAAGCCATTTTCAATTAATATTTTATAGTGCGTCTTTTCAATTGTAATGTTATACTGCTGTATCAGTTTTAGGGTGAAGGTTGGCGCCTGTTAAAACGTTCAAACCCGCAGCATATATTATATGCACCTGTCCTAAGTCAGGAATTTAAGTCAGGAACCGTGCTTGTCGTTTGTTGGTATGTTTGATAAATGTTTCTCGTTTAAAATAATAATAATAAAAAAAAAAAAGATGAGATGTGATTGCCAATGAGACAACTCTTCACAGGAGACCAAATGACACAGAAATTAATAAAAATGGTCACAGTAGAGCCTTCATCAATGAGCAAAGCCCATACCGTATAGTCAGCTATAGAAGGCCCCGAAATGACAAATGTAAAACTCAATTCAAGTTTACAATTCAAACGAAAAAACTAACGTCCTAATTAATGTGCAAAAAAAAATGAACGAGAAACAAATATGTAACACGGCACTAAACGACAACCACTGAATAACAGACTCTAGACTTGGGACAGGCACATGTGTACGTAATGTGGCGGAGTCCCAACCCTCCCCTAACCTGGAACAGTGGTTTTATAGTAGAACATAAGAAAGAACTGTAAAAATCATTTGAAAAAGGCTTATCTGTAGATATCGGTCTCAACAGTATTTCATGTACATTGTAGAAACCCGCAAATATATTTGCTCTTCTCTTTATTTCATAGCAACGTTATGTTACATATTCATATATGGCTTTTAAAGCCAAGACGCAAATATATGCTGATTTAGTTTAAGTTAGGTTAAGTTTAATTGGTAATTAAACTAAATTGATTTGTGTTGGACTTGTGCCTTATTAGCTATAAAACATTTTGTTGATTGATATAGATCGTTAATCATCAGTATTAACTAGATATATAAGTCCCTGACCTGTGAAGTGGAGCTGTAGGAGACTTTATTATATTTGTTTGGCTGTCTGTCTTGTAGTCTTTTTTGTCTGTCTGTCTGGTGGTCTTGTTTGTCTTGTCTGTATGGTGGTCTTCTCTGTATATCTGTCTGGTGGTCTTGTCTGTCTGTCTGTTTGGTGGTCTAGTCTAGTTGTCTTGTATGTCTGTCTTTCTGGTGTTCTTGTCTGTCTGTCTGTTTATCTGGTGTTCTTGTCTGTCTGTCTGTTTATCTGGTGTTCTTGTCTGTCTGTCTGTTTATCTGGTGTTCTTGTCTGTCTGTCTGTTTATCTGGTATATCTGTCTGTCTGGTGGTCTTGTCTGTCTGTCTGTCTGTATGGTGGCCTTTTCTGTCTATCTGGTGGTCTGGTCTGGCTGTCTGTCTGGCTTGCTGTCTGTTTGATTGTCTTGTCTGTCTGTGCGGTAGTCTTGTTTGTGTGTCTGTCTGGCGGTCTTTTTTGTGTGTCTGTCTTGTGGTCTTGTTTGTGTGACTGTCTGGGGGTCTTGCCTGTCGGTCTGTCTGTCTGATGGTCTTGTCGGTCTGGTGGTCTTATCTGTCTGTATATCTGTCTTTCTGGTGGTCTGATCTGTCTGTTTATCCGTCCTTCTGGTGGTCTATCTGGTGGTATCGTCTGGCTGGCAAATATCCATGATAAAATCCAGATCAAGTTCGAATTTGTTTGGGTCTTATGAGTTTGACCGAGTAATTTACTTTAGTCCATACCCAGGGCTCAATTTCAGATTGCCTTAATTATGTACTGACGACAATAAACAAACAAGAACTATCTTGATACAAGATATACGACACATTTATATGTTGGCGTGAAGTTTTGTATCAACCATAAACATTTATCTTTTGATTTTTTATAATTTCACACATATGTTGATTCTGACTTGACTATAAGGTATATCTGAAGGTTTTATTCGGAGAAAAAAAACCTTCAAAATACTAGTTATGATAACTATATGTCAAACACAATTTTAAATTGGAGATACAACCTATTTTGGTTTGAAAATCGTGGATTGACGGTCAACAAAGTGAGATGATATTTGTATTTTGAGATTTTTTATTTCAATTATAATAGTTTAATGATAATATGCTTTGACTTAATAATTAACCCTTGGCATTTTAAACAAAGTACAACAGATGTATAGCAGTGTCTCCAGTTATTGAATCCTAAACTGGATATCAGCTCTTTATACCTTCCAATGCTTCCATTAATTACGATTATTTTTCTTAAGGTTTAATGGTCAATAATTTTAAGTTACCAGAATCACTATAAATACTAAAAAATCGAAACTGCTTTTTCAAGGTGAAGACGTGCATGCACGCTTAAAGATCGATTAATTATGCACTGACAAAATCTCTATTTTGGAAAGGGAAAGGCAAGGGAATTAAAACGAGAAAGCAAACATGTGCGAACCAACTTGAAACACAAATATTATAAACAGCAACAAAGTCAAGCACTGAGTAGCATATGACCGAGCATAAATTATGACAGTGGACAAACATGTTTACCGGCTCAAAATGCTCTCCTAAGTTTAGAAAGTGATGCAACAGCAGTCGGTAAAAATCAATTTAAAAAGACAGTTGCAACAATTCACACCAAATAACTCGTAAGAAATAGCCTAAGCTAGGACATAGATTAACGATCTGAGATATTAAAGCCCGGGGTGACGAAGTATGAAAAAAAATGAAAGACGAAAACATTCCAAAAAGACCACACCAGACCATAAAGCATAAAACAGTCCATTAATGGCATTGGGCTGTATCTGGTTTTTGATCGGTTTGTTTCTTATAAACAAAAAGACTTACACGTACAGTATCAAGATTGTTTTAATTGTCCAATGTATCCATGATTCCCTAACTGAAAATAAACGTTTCCCTATGTACAACAATGTTGTCTTAATTCAAATATCCTAATTAGATTAAGAAAAATATGAAGATAATGGCGAAATTATAGCTGAATGCATTTTGATATGGGTTTTTTTTTGTTGGAAACAGGGAGACAATTCAATCTCAAATATAGTCTTAATTGTGATTTCTTACGTATACTTTATGTATGACGTTAATAAAGTCAGATATCGAGAATTCTCTAGTATAACGTCTTGCCATTGCTATCAGTAACGTCATAATTACATAAGTCTGGTAGCAACGTTAACATGTATATATACGCGCTAAATTCCCGACATTCGCGGGGCCGGCAAAAGTTAAAATATAAAAAATATTAATTACTTTAGATATCAATCGAATAGATATTACTGAAAATTAAATAATTAATTGTCTTTCTAAAACAAATTCAAATAATTCACTTATTAAATTTTCACTTTTAACGAAGTCTATTCAAATAAAATTGTCAGCTAGTAGTTCACTTTTGGGTAGTCCATTTCTTGATGTTCTCTCGAGCTCGGGCAGATGCCTCTCGTTTTGGTTGAACTCTTGTCAACCTCTCTGTTGAAGTATCATCACTTTTGTCTTCTAAATTGTTAGTGTTTGTTCGGATTTCGAGCGGGTACTGTTTTACTATAGGACGTGATGTACGTCCTGCACAAGTTCGTAGTATTGCTGCTCTTGTAAAACCATCGTTTCTGGTGATCAATTCATCAACAACGGCAATGTTCCATCGTTTTTTTTTGTAATTTATCATCTTGGACTTGCACTACATCTCCGATTTGAATAATTTGTAAATTATTTCCAATTTGGCGATGAAACTCTCTTAGTGTCGTTATATACTCGGATTTCCACCGGTCTCAAAAATGCTCCATTAAACTCAACTGTTTATTCAACTGTTTATGCAGTTCTTGTTTTCCGCTATTCACGGCAATGTACTCAATATTCGGCTGTGGATACGGCGTTAAAGTTATTCTTCTTCCGTACAGTAAGTGTGACAGAGTTAACGGCTCCTCGTCCTCAATATCCGGTGATACGTAGGTCAATGGTCTATCGTTAATGATCGCTTCTTTTTCTGTCAGAATTGTTTGAAGTGTATCCATGGTAACGTAAGATCTACCTAATGTTTTCCTCAAACACGTTTTTGTAATTCCTATAAAGTGTTTCCACCATCCACCATACCAGGGCAAATAAGGTGCAATCTAAGTTGTCTAACTAAAACAGTAGGCTTAGTATACTTTAATTTCAAGTATAACATTTCGTCCCTAAATGAAGTTCTTTGGCATTTTAGTATCCAACACTCTGTTGCATCCTGCAATTCCTCTCTTGAAACGTATTTTGCCTTATTTCTCTGTAATATTGGCGAACGGCAATTTCGTATAAATCGTAATAGATAAGCTGTTATTCTTAGTAATTTTGATAATGTACTAAATCTAGTAATTTGCACAATTTTGTGTAAACTGCAAGTGGAACTGCAATATCTGGAACAATCAATGCATTAATGATTACAATATCACCTTTGTCAGTTTGTTGTTGAACGGTTGCTGTATCCAAATGGCATATATTCTTTTTCTTGTCTCCAAAAGCTGACAGTTCAATTGTGTCCCTTCCGCTTGGTCTTATCTGTAATTTTTCGGCTATACTCTGAGTGATGAATGAACGTTGTGCACACCTTCGTCAAATAAAATTGTCAGCTGGTAGTTCACTTTTGGGTAGTCCATTTCTTGATGTTCACTCGAGCTCGGACAGATGATGAATGAACGTTGGGCACCTTCGAAAAATAAAATACTAGCTTCTGTGATCTGTTTCCCGTATGATATTGGTGCGATAGCTGTTTTCAATAAACGCTTGTGTGTTGTGAGGTATACATTATACTTTTCTACATTGGCTAGAGGTATAGGGGGAGGGTTGAGATCTCACAAACATGTTTAACCCCGCCGCATTTTTGCGCCTGTCCCAAGTCAGGAGCCTCTGGCCTTTGTTAGTCTTGTATTATTTTAATTTTAGTTTCTTGTGTACAATTTGGAAATTAGTATGGCGTTCATTATCACTGAACTAGTATATATTTGTTTAGGGGCCAGCTGAAGGACGCCTCCGGGTGCGGGAATTTCTCGCTACATTGAAGACCTGTTGGTGACCTTCTGCTGTTGTTTTTTTTCTATGGTCGGGTTGTTGTCTCTTTGGCACATTCCCCATTTCCATTCTCAATTTTATTACTGTGGTTCTGGTTCTTCTGTTTTTACCAATCTTACAACGGTTGAGTTCTCCTTGTTGTCCTGTCCTTTTCCATCTGTAGCTTGTTCTTCGCAAATACTGGTGTGATGTTTCTTGTTGCATTTCTTACATCGGTTACGCAATTTACACTCGGAAACACCGTGGTTTCCTAGACAGTTGAAACATTTTTTTCTTTTGCTTTACGATGTTTAGTCTTTCATTCACGCAAGAAATTATCGTGCAATCTCCCGGAAAATGTACACCAGTGATTTAGATGCATGAACGTTTTTTGTCATTGAAACGTGTCTCATTGAGGCTTGTGTTGTTTGTATTGAAATTTCGCTGTGTTTTATTACGAGCTTCGGTCAGAAACGTTGCGGTAGTATGTAAACCGTCGCGGTCGGTAAATTCTCCCGCTTCAAGAACTCTCGCTGCTTTTGTGATGGCTTTTCTGAGATGGTTTAGAGTTATATGATCGCTATCATATTCACGGGCAATAATTTTTCTCATTTCTACTGGTAGTTTACTAATGACTATAGGTACTAGTAGCGCGCCATACATTTCTTGTGTTTGACTCAAACATTCAAGACCTCTTACGTACGTTTCTATGTAGTCTTTATACCTTCTTAGGCTGTTTAAATCATTTGACGGTGAAGGAAGATCCATTAAAGCTTTCATGTAGGCATGAATAATCTTGTGAGGCGATCCAAAACGCTCTTTGAGCAAATTAACGGCAGTGGTGTAATTGGCATTCGTCAGTGCAAAACCTTCAATAGTTTGGGCGGCATGGCCATGGAGTTGGGCCTTCAAGTAACTAAATTTTTGTATCTCGGTCAAAGTACTGTTGAAATGAATAGTTGATTCATAGGAATCCCAAAAGGTTTGCCATTGTAAAATTTCCCAATCAAAGTCCGGTAAATCTAGTTTTGGTAATCTGTGGTTTTGACTGCTATTCGTTACCGAAGAAAAGCCTTGGTTGTACAAATCATTTGTAGACTGCAAGTCACGATGGGTATTTTGCATGGAGCGAAAATTATCAAAATGGGTTGGCTGTACATTAATTTCAGTTTCATTGCTGCGTATAACATTGGCATTGGTAAGCGATGAATTTGTAGGGTAAGATGGCATAAAACTGTTTGCATTTGGATCTAGACACGTTGATGCGACATTTTGAGAAAGTGAATCAGAATTTGATATTTTTCTAATTTTCCGAAGTTTGGACTCTAAATTAAAAATATACTCATCAGACTCTTGAATTTCGTCTGCTACATCCTCCTCCGACGTTAAATCCAGTATCTTTTCATTCAAATCCACAATAGTCCTCTGTTTCTGTTGAATTTCGTCCGAAATTAATTTCACATCGTCTTTATCTAAGTCCGAATTCTTTTCAATCTCATCAAATTTCTTTAATATCTTTGTAACTTGCCCTCTGTGTCCTCTACATACAGTTTTTAACTTTGATTCCATCGTTTCCGACAGTCACGGCACCATAAATGTTGTGTAAAGTAGATACATGCGTTGTGTATAGATCGTGTTTATTCTAACGTCTAGCCATTGCTATCAGTAACGTCATAATTACATAAGTCTGGAAGCAACGTAAACATGTATATATTTGCGCTAAATTCCCGACAGGATATCACCAATAGAAGCATAGAAGTGAATTCATTATATAGTAAGCCTACGAAAAACATATTCGTTTATGTTCAAAAACTCTTATAATCTGAATCAGAAAACGTTAAAAGTCGACTAGGTACTTGAAGATCAAAATGTACCGAAAACACCTCTTTGTAGATTAAAAACACATAAAAGACGAGTTAAAATATCTTCCAAGAATTAAATACATCTGTATTGAAGAGGTAGAAATGAACCAAGAATAATACACCGGTACATAAGCAGTAGAAGCTACACTAGGTGAGGGAAGACACATACTCATATGGTTAATGACATGTTGCATTAACTGATATACCTTGTACTGTTCAGCCTTATTGGATGTGCCACATTCATCAAAAACATATACGGGACTAATCTAATAAGCAAATAAAAAAGGCAAGTACATTAAGAAACTGTTAATTAACGCTCAAAATATACACTGCAGAATTGAAAAATTGTGCAATCTTTCGTTTAGAAAAACTAGATATCAGAATCTATCTTGATGTGTTACAAAAAGTTATTGAAAGAACAATATGAAAAGATATATGTATACCTTTTTTATAATTGATCATAATTATAAATATCAGAGTAAAATTTGCAAATATAGGATTCCAAATGTTTTGCTAAGTTAACCTGTTTTCTAGTCACAATATTATCTATATTAACCGACTGATATGATTGAAATTAAGGTAGAATAAAGATAAATTCAAGTTTTGCCACTCTTCTAAAATATGGTTGGTGTTTAACGCACTTTCAGTATTATTGACTCTATCATGGCGATCAGTTTTTCAAGAAGCCAAATTGTTCATTTTTTTCCGAAACCATGAACTGTGGTCCAATTTGTATCAATTACTAATTTAAATGAATTATCATTAATATGGTCATATTTATAAATTAACTGTTTACAACATATTTTGAATGTTTGAAATACTAAGGCTTTTCTACCTCAGGAATGGATTACCTTAGCTGTATTTGGCAAAACATTTAGGAATTTTGGTCATCAATGCTCTTCAACTTTGTACTTTATTTTGCCTTTTTTAACGTTTTTGGATTCTAGCGACACTGATGAGTCTTTTGTAGACGAAACGCACGTCTGTCACCTAAACGAATAGGTTGCCCGACACAATATGTCAGTGACTATACTTATTAGGGATTGTTTTCGCGGTCTTAGATCTAAAGATACCAGTCTAATCGTTACATATGTAACTTTACCCTATATAATTAAGTTGGTCCGAGTAAACAGTTATTTCGTGGTGCATTTCTTTTAGACAATAGAAGAAAATTGAAAAAATCCCACCTGCGCTTTCTCAATAATTTTTTTACAGTGTGTTGTACTACTTTTGGGACAAATTATATCAAAATTATAGAGAAAACTTCATCGGCTCTTACTCAAAATATGGACAATTTTATGTTAAGGTGGTCTTGAAATCTTTTGACAGCTTCCGAAGTGATAATTTTTTACCTTTTTCAGCTGGACATAATCACTACTTTACATTAATATTTATGACCCAAATTTTTTTACAGTGTCATTTTAACCCCCTACTTGCTATATGAGGCATAAAACATGGAGAAATAAATTTGGAAGGGGTATAAAAAACATTGGCAAGTAACACACTTTCCACACTAGGGACTATATTCGTGGACAACGAAAATCAAAGGACGGTAACTGTGTACTCGGACCAGCTGAACTTGATTTAGGTTTTACCAAAAAATGAAAGGCAACAGTAGTATACTGTTGTTCAAAAGTCATGAACTGATTAAGCGAAGACAAATTCGGGAATATATTTGAAAAAGTATCCGATGACTGTACGAATGCTTAGTTATGGTAATCATCGTCTAAGAATGTGCTCTTTTTCACCCAGTTTCGACGAAGAGGACGGTGTGTATTTTTATTTTATGTTTATCTGTCTGCTTTTATTCATGATTATAACGGGGTCGCGTGCCAATCGACAGTTTTTGTTTGTTAATTCGATAGTTTTCTTTTGAAATTATCTAGTCAACCATACACACGGAATCTTGATGTTTTATAATGTTATAATGATTCCAGACATTGCGTATTGTTTTCTTTGAAATTTATTCAGTCTATATTACAAAATAAAATGAGAGTTCGAAAAAAATATCATTACATAAATTTTGCAGCTAATGTCCCTTTTCAGGAAAAATTAAACTTAATTACTTCAAGGTGTTTAATTTGATTATGTCATAGATTCTTATAGCTGATTATGATATAAAGATATTAGAAACCAGCTGGAATCGTTAATCTTTTTCAAAATATTCCTACGCCAACGAACATTAAATGGTTCCCCTTATTGAATATTTTAAGGAAAATGCGTTCTGACAGTATACTTCATCGGGATTTTTTTTTATCTTAGTTCCTCATTATCCATTTAAGATTATTTCTATCCAGTTTTTGATATGGATGTTTTGTAACCTAGTTTTCTTTTATTTTTGTGTTTGAAAAAGGCGATGAAAATCTTTAGATTGCATTTATTCAAAATTTGCCGTGACCCTCGTTCAAATATTCCCAATATCAATCATCATTTCTCATAGTCGAATTAACTTTACAACAAAGCAGTTGATTTAACAAATTGCCAATACTGTCAAGTAATATTACAGCAACACCTGCATATGGCGTGTTATTATATGTCTCAGTTGATCCGATATAGCTTGCGTTTCTTATCGTTATTCCTTGAAATAGGGTTACTCCTTACGTATACAAAAACTATGGCATAAAGGGTTCAAAAAGTTTCGATTGCAGTCATCCTTTTAAAAGTATTATGAACGCCATCATGATATGCTAGATCTTTAAAGAATATCTGTGTCACAGTTTGAAATTTTGAAACGGATATGTACACATGTCGTAACCACAATCTCGTTCTCTATTGTTTGATTGGAACATTACCAAAAGCAACTATAACCGGATAGCTCATGTTTAAACAGCATATGGAGTAGGAACTACTTAACCTTACGCGAGCACCTGAGTTCAACCAAGGTTTTTGTTTGGGTTTATTGTTGATCAGTCTTTTGTATTAAGACTATTTTTGAAGATCTTTGATATAATTCTTGTTGATACTGTAATCAAAATTTGGTTGACCTCATTCCAACAGATTAGTGTTTGTGATATGACAACGAAAAATCACTAACAAAAAATAACATACATACTCCTCTGAATTTTTACAGAAAAGAACTGCAGACACAAATAATAAAGTCTTTAATCTCTGACGAATTGTAGGATTTTTTTTTAAAACGGATTGGAACGTTATTCCTATTTACAAGAAACATGAGAAACGTAAATAATTAAAAGTCATTTAACAAAACAAGGCAAGGGCTTAGTTTATGAATAGCTGACGCTGTACAGAAATGCTCGACCATCTTTGTCGTTAGAAACAAGCAAATATTTGAATTGGTTGTTGAAGGAAACTGCCCAAGGTGAACCACATAAGTCTGTTTTCGAAAGAAGAATTTTGTGCTTTTTGCCATCAGAGGATATTGCAATAACGTTGTTTGATTCGACCCCGGCGACTATAACATTTCCAATGTCATCTACTGTGATGCCTCTCGGTTTTTGTAGAATCTCTTCGTCTGTAAATGTCCACAGTACTTCCCCGTTTCTTTTATGACAAACGATCGTGTTTGTATCTTTCTTTACAGAATAAAGAGTGTTGTTTAATTCTGTAATACTTCTTGACACCACCGTACTGCTGATATCATTTGTCTTGTTATCCTCTAAGCGGACTTCTTTCGTTTTGTCCGTTCTCGAGGCAGACTATAAAGGTGCCTTCAGTGTAAGTTAAGCAGATAGCAGGGTCAGACGTACTGATAGTCTTGATTGTTTTCCCAGATTTCAGGCTAATTAGTTCAATATTTTTCTGTGTATATGATATTACGGCAACAGTGTCATTGTCAACACATGTTACATCAATGATTGTTTGCATGATGCTGATAATTTTATTCTCTGTTTTTCCATCAGTTGCGATAAATATCAAATACGAAGGGTCATAATTTGACACTACCAAGTTTCCATTTGGCAAAATACAACAGCCTGACACATTGAAGGCATTAGTGCTCATTTTTGCTTTTAATTTCAGTGTCATATGCTCTAAAGAACTTTTAGATTTTGCATTCACTTTTATCATTTGAGCCTGACCAAGCATTCGTCTTTTTAATGCTAATTTACTAGGCATGGCATGCACGACAACTTTTCCAAACTTAGTTCTTTCGTTGATTATATCATGTAATAAAGTGTCCAAGTGGAAAGAAACTACGGTTTGAGACAAATGGTTACCGTCAATCCAAGACTGCAAGTCGTTACTTGTTTTATTTAGTTTGGTTTCTAAATTTGTCATCCCTAAAAATGTTTGCATATCTGTTGCATTTTTCTTGATGCTTTCTACATCTTCTATCCATTCCTCGATATCCCTTTGCTTTTTAGTCAAGTCCATAATGAAGCTCTGTATTTGTTTAGTTGAATTTTCCACAGCTTTGGTCAGTTTAGCAACAAAATGGTCTTGTAATTTATCTAGATGGTGATTTAACTGCTGTCGAGTCACAGAAATCTCGGATTCGATTCTCTCTATTGAAGCTGATATTGAATACATATTCATTCGTCTGTCTTCCAGAATAAGAGCAACGTTACCCTTCATTTCCTGAAGTGAGGACATGATTTCTGTAAAAGCTACAGATGTTTTAACATTTTTAACGACATCTTCAAGGGGGGATATTTATTTGCATTTTCTGTGCTTTTCTGAAATGACACATTTTCTACAAGCACATTCGTTATGCTCTTTACAAAACAATAAATATTTCTCCTCGTGCTCATGGCAGTGCAGTTTTATGTTTTCAATAAAAGCTGGCAACGTTTCATATTTACCAATAGGAAAAACAGTGTGTTTTCGCGAGGCCTTAGATAAGCTATGATGTTCTCTGCATTCTTGGCACAATCCTTCGTTACAATCAGAGCACCAAACAACAGACAACTTTTGAATAAGTCGCAAATCACAAATACAACAATTTGCAAACGAGGTAGCCATGGCCTGAAAACAAATAAACACTTTTAAAAAAATATATAAACAAGCACATATGGTTTTATTTAGATTTATTTTCATAAAAAAAAAATATCGATTTATGATGGGTAGTGCAGTTCCCTATACTTTTGCATCTTTTTTTCTTTATGCAGATGAGTGCAAATTTTGACACCGCAATGGAATTTGCACATTTATATTTAACTTAACTTCTGTACCTCAGTTGTAAGCTGCGTTTATACGGAACCATTCAATATGTTTATCTGCAAATACTGCTCGACAAGTATTTTGTTTACCAATCAAATATATATTCAACATTCAAACCATTCAAATTTAATTTTTATAGTTGATGAATACAAATGTATCTTTTATAATTCATTTCAAATTTTAAACAATTATATTAAGATAATGTAATCATTTTTCTATGAAAAGAAACAAACGAAGATTTTACCTGGCTGCAGGACTTTCTGTGAATTTGCTTGTTCAAATATTTTGCTTCATATTAATCCATGAGTAATATTTGTTTTCAATTGGTTACTGATGTCACATGGTGGAGTCAATTAAGTAGAAAAGGCTGAGAGAAAATAAAATTTCTACTTAAGTGTTTTTGAGTACAAAATGTCATGCTTATTAATGAACTCGAAGTCTTCCATTTCGATATTGATGGAAACGTGTTATTTTGGGCTCATTTCATAGTTTTGTAATAAAAAAGTCAAAGTAGGAAGTTTTTATACTAATGTTATGAATATAGCAAAATCCTTTATTACAATATAATTATATATGAAACAATGCAAGCATGATTGTATAGGGAAATGTACTAAATTTAATGACCTGAATTTAGTATTTTGAGGCAATAACTATTCATAAAACTCGTGATGGGATTTTCATAAAATCTAGATAAACAGGAAACCGGAAATTTTGCTTATGTAACTGTAATTAAAATATATCAAACATGACAAGGTAACTAATCATATTTCATGACAATAAATTATTATTTTGAGTAGAAAACTTAAGATATTGATTATTAATATCAAACGCATCACGAATTATACGTGTCAATATTTTCCAAAGTCTATACTAAATTATTTGATATATTTCAAATCTCTCAGTGTATGTATATAACATATTGAGATGTGTTATGATTATCAACTATTCATCAGCTTTCAAAACGTGGATGTAAGCAACAATAGATCGTATGTGAGTCTTAAACTAAAAAAAAAGAAAGCTCTATAAAAGGTCATGCCATTACAAAACGTGAAACAATTCTAATAAAAAAAAAAACATACGACCTGATATGACAAAACAATACATGAAAAACAAGTATGACAGACAGCCTTTAACGACAGTTACAAAATTACAGGTCCGTTACTTGGGACATACACATATAGAAAGTGTCGGGGCTAAACATGTTTGTTTGTGCACAACCCACCACTAACCAGGGACACTGATGTTATATGACAACATAAAATGAAACTTCGACAGTTATATTCCTTTGGCAACATCTTATAGTGTATATAATATATTTCGTTTGTTAGGCCTGTGTCTGTAGTGATGTTTAGGTTTTAAATAAATGTTATCTATGTAAGGGATTTTGTTACCTCAAATTACTCAAAATCTTTACTAAATTCTACCATATCAAGATTTAGGATGAAAGTCTGAATGTGGAAAACTTATTTCAAACGGGATAGCAGATTGTAATTTTTACGGAGATATTTTGTTACAATACGGGTAAACTTATCGATCATAAAAACAAACTTATTTCAAAGAGTTACCAAAAACAACATGAATTTACAGAAAATTATCCAAGTTAGTGATATAATACGTTTGAAAGTTTTAAAAAAAATCATTTAAAAAAATCTTATTCCATAAACAGTTGTGTATCGTAAAAGAGAATTTGCTATTTGATTAGTTCATATATATTTACGGTATGATTAATGCCTTTTGTGCCTACGTGATGTAATTAGAATCTGGTGAAACGATTAAATATCCCCTTGAACAGTTATGTGTACTTTCAGGATCTCTTATTAATACTTTTCTTGGTGTTTGATTTTTGATCGGCAGAATGAATAATCATTATGCAAAGTACGAATAAAATAAAAAATAGAAATATTCAAACATACCTTAAATACAATTTGTTAGAACACCATTTGTATACGACTAATGTGTAGTAGGAAGTAAATGATATTTTATTTTATAATCACGTGAACATGGTGAAATAGTAATATATCATAAAGTATAGAACTAAACAATCAATAACTTAATAAAACTATGCTCACAAATCCAACATAATCATGGAATACTGCTTGAAGTATCATTTCATGTTTTGTATTTTAGAATAAAAACCATAAAATTATCAAACTGAAAATTTGACATGGACGTTCGATGTTAGCAATTAAATCAGATACAAGAGGCGTTGTATTGACGTTGTTGACCACTATTGCGTCGTACATTTTGTATATTTCCAAACTTATGTCTGTAAATAAAACTATATTGACGTCTTGAATTGAAATAAATATAAGGAGTTCCAACTTTAGTCAGGATAATTTTTAAATAGGAAAGGAAATGTGTCTAAATATATTTTTGCTTGAAATGTCGTCGTTGACACAGCTGGTAAGAAGACGTACATGCATATGGAATTTATATGAGTCGACTGATCTGAAACAAATAAAAGAAGAAATTTCCCCTGATAACAATCGTCTCTCAATGCAAACTGAAGATTAGTCGTAATATCAATTACATACGAATTATGCAACATAAATTGCAGTATACTTCAACTTAACGACGAAAGAGATGATTTCAGCTTCCCAATTGTGTTTTTTCCATTTCTATGTAGCAATATTCCAGCAGCATCTGCATACGGAGTACATATCTCACAATTGATACGATATTCCCGGGATTGTATTTCCTATCAGGATTTCCTTGATAGAGGATTGCTGCTCACAAGGAAGCTATCAAACCAAGAGTTCCAAATGATGAAGTTGAAATTATCCCTTCATAAATTTTACGGATGTTATCACGAGTTGGTTGACCGTTATGGAATTACCGTTTCATAGATGATACTGGATATGTTCCTTATTTCAAAACTACGATACCCTTCCCTTTCACGAATGTGACCTACCGAATAAGACTTTTTACCCGATTTGTAATAACATAAGCAACACGACGGGTACCTCATGCGGAAAAGGATTTGCTTACCCTTCCAGAGCATCTGAATGTTTGGTGGGGCTCATGTTGCTTAGTCTTTAGTTTTCTATATTGTGTCTTCTGTTCTATTATTTGTCTGTTTGTCTTTTCATTTATTCAACGTATCTGATTATACCTGTACACTTTAGATTATTTTCTAAACGCAACAACATCTTATGTATTCTTTGTAGACATTTTCAGCATCTCTCTACACTGACTAATGACACCTACAGTTTACAGGTAAAATGGAGGGGTCGTCTCAAATACAAAAACAGTATGCTATGCCTAATCACTTAACGTATGTAATTTCGATTTGGCGGTTATATATATAACAACAGAAGATATATCAAACAAAAAATAAATAGATATATTTCTCTGTTATGTTATATCCTTATTGCATGTATTTAAACGTTATTTCGCGTTGAATTGATAAAAAAAATTGCTGAAATCATTCCGCATCCTGAACATCTTTCTCTTCAAGTTTAAGATTATGCCGTCGGCCAATAACGATGAAATTTGTATTTTTGGGACTACGCGGCTTCATTGTTAACGCTGATATATTTCCTTGATGATTTTTTTTTTTGGGGGGGGGGTGTAATTGACTGCTCTTTCCGATGAAAAATCATTTAAGCATTACATACCTGCGTATGGAATTTATATTTCAACACGTTATTTACTGAATAGTTTGTTATTATTGCAAATTATTTTTGGAGAGTGCTAAGCAGGGATTAGGACTTAAATGACTTAGGTTATCCCTCGTCTAGTTATATGGTCGTCCTCACGAACTGATTGACCGATATAATTTTACATACTTTGTCACTGTATCTTAGAGTCAATCCACAGTTTGCTGAAATTACCCCTAGGGTTCTTACAAGAAGCGGTAATTTCTTAGCAGTAAAGTTTAATTGGGTCCGTGTTGATCAAACATCGTTGGTTTTATATGTTACACAGACATTGTTATATTTTATTTTGTTGTCAACGGGTCAGACATTGTTTCTCTATTTCTCTTTGGCTTGACATAGCTTTGGTTTTGTAATCTGTTCTATGTTTTTGTACTAATGATTCTTTTTGTTCATCTATGACCATACATAAGGCAGGTTTTGGATCCAATTTGAATAGTTAAACCTCATGTTTTGTGCGCCTGAACCAAGTCTTAAAAATGTTGGTAATTTGTACGTCCTTGACTAGGTAGATGTTTTAGTAAATTATGTGATATATGACATTATGATTTCTCCATTTTATTTGATTCCTTTTTAGTCGATCAGAGACCGCTGTTTTTTTCGTTTTTGTTTTCTTGGATTTTGCTTTTTTGAGATGACCCCTCACATCTTACCTGTCGTAGTCGTGCTTAACTGTAGGTGTAAACAATTGTTGAAAAGGTCTTGTACTCAATGCCAACATTGACTTGCTTAATGTTCAACTTTAAATGTTTTCTTATTTTGTGTTTTTGTATGTTCATTACGTGTCAATTGACTAGATAGAATAAATCATTGTTCTGCAAATGTTTTATGCCCTCATTGCCCTCATTGTGACGAAAGTTGATAAATATAATACTGAGTTCTAGTTTATTGTACTACATCGACATTTTAAGCACATCTTGAGAAAATAATCTGTTGATTCTTTATGTATTTTTTGTCATATGGAACAAGCAAATTAAAAAAGTAGGAAAATTTGGGAGAATAATTTGAATATTCATGATATTTATTACACACAACAGAAAGCTATCAACATGTAAAACGGTATGGATTAATCTACGTAATATTCCAGCCGACGATAAACATTTAATTAAAATGGTTAATACCCATGAAAAAAAACCGCAAATTTCATGAAATGCTACTTTTCATTCTAATATCTATTTGTGTTATATTATTTTCAATGATAAATGAAGTATTTTATAACTTTTAACGTTGCTTTCTTTGAAATAACACAGGAGCAGCAAAAATAGTTCATGCGTAAATAACGCTGTACAGAAATGCTTGGCCGTCAGTTTCATTTGCAACCAGCAAAGATTTGAATTTGCCATTATAGCAAAGTGCCCATGGAGAACCACACAGGTCTTTCTCTGACAGGAGTATTTTGTGACCTCTACCATGAAAAGATATAGCCTCAACGTTTTTTGATATGTTCCCAGCAACAAAAGCATTTCCATATTCATCAACTGTGATACCTCTGGGTACATTCAGAACCGATGTGTCTGAATATGTCCATAGAACGTCACCGTCTTTATTATGACAGACGATGGTATTTGTGTCCCTCTTTCTAGAATAAAGTTTATTGCCTAATGCAGCCAAATTCAATGAACTCATAGAACTGCCAATACCATATGTCTTTGTATCTTCTAATCTGATTTCCTGTATCTATCCTTTTTGGGGACTAACTATAAAATGATTATTTTTATACGTTAAGCCGCAACAAGGGGAATAAGTTCGAACAATTGTGCATGTTTTACCTGATTCCATATTTATAAGTTCGATATTTTTCATAGTCATTGATACAACGGCCACAGTTGTGTCGTCAACACATACAACATTATAAATGTATGGTGAATCGCAGTTAATTTTTCGATTTATTTTCCCATCAGGTGAAAATTATGTCAAATATGAAGGACAGTTGTTTGAAACTACAAGTTTTCCAGATGGCAAAATACAACAGCCTGACACATTGAAAGCTTTAGTTTTAAATCTTATTTTTAACTCCAAAGTTATATTCTCAACGGAACATTTAGGTTTCACCATTACTCTCATCATTTGAGTCTGACTTTGCTTGCTTCTTCGTAGTGATAGTTGAAATGGTATGACATCTATGATGATTTTTTCAAATGAAGTAATATATTTATGAATATTTTGTAATACCAGGTTCAACTGGGAAGAAACAACAGTGTGAGTCAAACTACCACTATCAATCACATCCTGCAGGTCTTTTTCTTGTTTTCGAAGTTTGGTGTCTAATTGCGCAATTCCCTAAAATGTTTGCATATCTGTTGCATAATTCTTTAAGCTTTTAACTCTTCTATACACTCGTCGATTTCTGTTGGTGTTTCTCCAGAGATGCAATGAAGCTCTGTATTTGTTGGGTCGATTTTTCCACAGCTTTCTTTAGTTCAGCTTTAAAATTGTCGTGTATTAAGTCGAGATGGTGATTTAACTGCTGTCGAATCGCTAATAACTAGGATTCAATTAACTTTTTCGAAGCTGAAAATGAACATAAATTCTTTTGTCTGTGTTCCAGAATTAAATCAAAGTTTTCCTTCAGTTCGTGAAGTGATGTTTCACATCTTCACTGGGGACCATTTTACATTTTCTGTGCTTTTCTGAAATGACACAAATTCTACATACACATTCGTTATGCTCTTTGCAAAACAATAAATATTTCTCATCGTGCTCATTACAGTGAAGTTTTATGTTTGCAATAAAGGTTGGCAACGTTTGATATTTACCAATAGGAAAAACAGTGTAGTTTCGTGAGGCCTTAGATAAGCTATGATGTTCCGAACATTCCTTCTTCAGAGCACCAAAATAACAGATGGCTTCGAAATGTATCGCAATTTACAAATACCACAATTATCGAAAGAAGTAGCCATGAACTGTAAGGTAAAATAAAAAAAATATGTTACTATAAAGAATTTCATATGGTTTAATTTTCAAATATAATAATGCAATGAAACATCAAAATAAGATTCATTCAATATTTACTTGGTTTTCTAAATAAATTTTAAAAAAATGTAATGATCCGTATACCATTTCATAACACAATATCTCATCAAACCTTTAAAATAGGAACACCATTTTGCAGGAGTGGAAAAGATGAGGGCTGTGTTTGCTTTACTTTTTTTGATAAAGGTCTCTCTACAACAGACTGAAAAACTTAGCATAACAAATTTACCCCGAATAACGTCAGCCAGTTAGATTACTATATTCAACAAAGGAAGTGATTAGAGTCATTATGTGGCACTTGATATTGCAAGTACAATTGTAAAAGACTTTCAAAATAATGCTACAAGCATATGTGTTAATGTTTATTGATAAATGAATTAGTTGATAACAACGGCACACACCAATGTGGAAAAGTCACAGGTGATGTCACTATGATGTCATAAAGCTGTTGAAATTGAAATATTTTACAACGATTTAAATTTTACATAACAGCAAAGACTACAACCCGAAATGTATTGTACACCCATGTACGTTTTTTCCTCCTCCTTTAGCTGAGAATCGAATGTACTCATGTACCGTTCATCAATGACCTATTAAAATGACAAGGTCAAGTAAATCCGCCTGACAAACATTTACTGCTTGACAAATCGTTAAACAATTGATATATGAGATTGAATGTCAACTGCCAAATACAGTAATCAGTTTGATGGTACCATTTTTATTGCAGTAGATGCGTATTCCGACTATAAATGTCTCATCAGTGATACAAATATTTGAAAATCCCAAACTTATTAAAACATATAGGCTATATAACTAAAACGAACAAAAAGTATAAAGCATAAGCCAAGAAAGTAATCAGACCTTTGCTTTAGGGATATATATTCCTCAATTGGGAAATGAGAAACTAACTTTGTTTTGAAAGCAATGTTGAAACACGAACCATGTAAATAGAAAGGGTTTACATTATAATTGATGAACCCTTGTAATGTGATGGAAATAACTCTTCTAAGCGGTAATCAATGAACCTTGAAGTTCAGGTTTGATCAATCGTATTAGCTTGACGTATAGACCTTATAATCTTATAATGAATTATGCTTGATTAAATTGTTTTTTTTTAAATTCAAAGGGTGGTTATTTGGTGAAAATAATTTCAGGTTATACATCTATATGAGCTCGATTTGTAGATTTGACTTTACTTTGGCTATACGTTTTGTACTTTCTAAGATTATGACATTTCATATTTCAATAAGCTTTTTCGTTTTTCAAATAGTTTGGTCTCGAGCATCACTGAAGAGACATTTATTGTCAAAATGCGCATCTGGTGCAAGAAAATTTGTACCGTCAATATTATTGATAATATCCTCCTGCATATGTATTAATTATTAGAGCATTATCATGTGTACATACCTTAAAAACAATTAAACATTACTCGTGTTACTGTTATCAATTTCGACAAATTTGTTCAAGAAGGTAAATAATGCGTCATTTTCTCTAATCACGTGAACATGGTGAAATATTACAGATTAGATAATCCTTAATACTATCAGCAACTTAGTAAAATATGAACCTAAGGCCCTGAGTATCATATATATATATATTGTTTAAATGTTAATGTGCAATAACAAATTACATGGTATTTTAAAAAAAATCAAAATCTTAAAATGGTTAATAAAAATATCAACCTAAGAATATTTTATAGATTCAGATGTTAAAGTTACAAGGGAATCTCTATACAAAAGAAAAATATCATAAACACAAGGCTAATAATTTCTAAGGCCAGATGCGCGTTTTGTCTATAAAAGAAATCATCGTTGACGCTCAAATCATAAAAATTACAATATCAAATATACTACAAAGGTGAATATCATTGAGAACCCATAATTCCGAGAGATGTTTGCCAAATAAAACAGATTAAGAGAAAACGAAGGCGAAAATGATATCCATTATTTATTTTCCAGTTTTAGAACGGAGTGAATTGTAAGCCCTGTATTTTTTTCAAATATTTTACTTAAAGTTTATCAATATAGTTCCAGAATAAGATATTTAAATATTTTTCTAATTTGAGGTTACATTGTTTTTTGGTAATTGGGAACATTGCTTTATATGATTGTTATACAGTTTTGAAATCTTATGGTCCTACATCCTGTAGACACTTTTGGCATTGCACAATGTAATGTTTTTCAGACCATTTTTGAAGTCTCGTTAGAATACATGTTTTGTCACAGATCAAATTTATTCGTTCAGTGTATGTTACCTTGTTTCTATTAATGTTTCTTTACGTTTCAATCGATATTGTATAGTATTTTTATTTTTGTTTCAGATTAGATGAAGATTAGCACATGTTATAACATTTAAGGTGGTATATAGGTAAGAATAAAAAAAGATGTAATTTGTTCATACTTTGCCAAAACGTAGTACGTATATGGGATATGTTATTATTATTTATCATTATACAGTATCTATACCAGCGCATTATATAAGATTAAAATTACCCTAAGCGCTTTCCAATATATTTCCATATACATATATAAGTATTAACAATAAAATATAAAAGCCCATGTTCATACATATAATAAAAATGATAGATCACCGTGCATTCGCTAAAGCTACAGATTGTGACAAAATGACACATTTTGTGTGGATTATACAGGAAGAAAAACCCATCATTACATGAATAGAAACTAAACTAAATGATAGAACTGAAAAATAAAACACGAAGGATAGCTTATGGAAAAATGCTTTCAAAAGAAAAGATTGGGTTACCGTTCATTTGTTCCGGTTAAATTACAAAATAGCAAAATGTCATGTATATAACATCAGAAAATGCTCAATTTCAAAGTTACCTCCCCTTAAAATGTCATTAAAAAAAGAAAACAATCAAGCACAAATAATCAATGTATGTAAGCATATAATAATTTATAATTATAATCTATAATTATTCTTTTAAATAAAGTTTCACACTAGTTATCTGCATTCTTTGTTTGATTTGGCTATTTTGATTGAAAATCTGGACCGTAGGTTCTCTGTTGTTAACAATCCAAGATGGCGAAAGACACCCATACCACCTTAAACCTGCTGCATTTGTTTTCATCTGTTCTAAGTCAGAAACCCGATGATTAGTGGTTGTCGTTTGTTGATGTGGATCATAAGTGGTTTTCGATTCTCGTTTTTTTATATAGATAAGACCGTTGGTTTTCCTGTTTGAATGGTTTTACACTAGTCATTTTTTGGGACCCTTTATATTTTACTGTTTGGTGTGAGCGAAGACTCCGTGCTGAAGGCCGTACTTTGACCTATAATGGTTAACTTTAATAAACTGTGACTTGGAATTTTTTTTCATTGTCACTAATACCACATCTTCTTATATTTGTCTACTTGTCACCAAACCGCTAAATTGAATTGTCAGGACAATATAACAGTGTAAAATCCAATCCGAGAAAAATAACTAACAATAAAGGTTAACAAATTGATTGCGTGATAATACTTAGTTTGAAAAACTTTAAAACTGTTAACACAGAGATATTTCTGACCTTTTTGTTATTTTGATAATGCAACTGCATACCAAATACCATCGACCTATCATAAGTCGTTTGTTTTGAACAAATCTTAACACAAACATTAACTTGTAAACAAGGGAAAAGTTTCAAAGTCAATGATGCAAATGCCAATACATTTGCATGCCAAATATCACTAATAATAAACGGTTAATTTTAAACTGATCTAATCACAAACTTGTACATGTAAACTCAGCCATATTTTTACAGTCAATAGACCATGACCGAGGGGAAAATGAGATGTGCTAATGCGTATACAACTGCATACCAAACAAAATAAGCCTACCACTAATAGTTGCCCTTAAACTAACCTAATCACAAACAAATACATGTAAACTAAGAAAACATTTAAGTCAATAGACAATGGCTGAGGGGGGGCAACCAAATAATCCTCATGGCAATGAGATGTGACAATCCTAATACAACAGCGTGCTAAACACCTCTGGCCTACCACTAATGGTTCCCCATTTAACTGACATAATCATAAAACTAATACATTGCTGACGACGACGCCGGAAACAGCATACATATGTCTGCCTTTTGACTCCGTCAAGGAGAGACAATCATTGCTGATATAAATCAGTCACTTCATGTAGTTCTCTGTGAATCACTCCAATACGTTGTCATATTAAAGGTGTATTATTTTAGAGAGTGAAAGTATAATAAAGTTTGAGCGCAAGAGAGCAATGTTCAACAGAAACACCGTTACGAATCGGGGCACGAACCACCTTGATACGATTTTTTTCCCATTTAATACCTTTTCAAATTATTTGAAGTTTACAACCCACTCCTAAACTTAAACCTTGAATCGTGCGTTCAATTATCTTGTTTTATTATCGATGTTAGAAAAACAATAGACATTTAAGTGTGACAGACAAATTCTCTATAGAATAGTGTTGTGAAAAATTTCTATAAATATATATATGACATTATCATACACTTAAAAGTTATAAAAGATATTGATTTGATTTGCATTAAAACCATTTTTTTTTTTTGTCAAATATTTTCTTTTAAGTTAAAAACAGTTTATCAGATGGGAATATTTTTTTCGCGTGGTTAACATGGTTAACAATGTACAAATATGCTTGGCTATCTTTTTCGTTTGCTACAAGCAAAACTTTTAATTTGTTGTTGTAGCATATAGACCATGGAGAACCGACCAAGTCTTTCTCTGACAGGAGTATTTTGTGCTTTGAGCCATCAGATGCTATTGCAGTAATTGTTTTGGATTTGTTCCCGGCAACAAAAATGTTTCCATATTCATCTACTGCGATACCTCTTGGTCCTTTAAGAGCCGTTTTGTTTGTAAATGTCCATAGAATGTCACCGTTTCTATTATGACAGACGATTGTATCCGTATCTCTCTTTCTAGAGTAAAGTGTATTGCCAAATGCAGCGATATACAATGACACAACATCACTGCCTATGGCAGTTGTCTTGCTATCCTCTTGTCTGATTTCCTGTAGCTGTCCTTTTTTTGAACTAACTATAAAGTTCCCTTCAAAGTAAGCAATTCCACAACAAGGAATTCTTGTAAGGATAGTTCTGGAGGTTTTTCCAGTTTTTAAATTGACAATTTTAATATTGTTCTCAGTTAACGATATTACAGCAACATCGTCATTGTTGATACATGCAACGTCATAAATGTTTGGCATGATGTCAGTAATTTTGTTTTCAATTTCCCCATCAGTTGAAAACAAAATCAAATACGAAGGATCAAAGTTTGACACGACAAATTTACCACAAGGTAAAATACAGCAGCCGGACACATTTGCTGCTTTTGTATCTATTTTTGTTTTTAATGTCAGAGTTATATGCTCAATAGAACATTCAGGTTCTACATTTCTTTTAATTAATTGAGCCTGACCATCTTTCCGTCTTTGTAATAAAAGTTCACATGTTTGGATATCAACGGCAATTTTTCCAAACGTATTTATTTCGTCATTGATATTTTGTAATACGTTGTTTAACTGATAAGATACTGCGGTTTGAGCCAAACTGTCCCCTTTACTCCATGATATGACTGTGTTTTCTGTTTCATTCAGTTTGTTTTCTAATACCGTGATTCCCAAAAATGTTTGCAGATCTGTTGCATGTTTCTTTATGCTTTCTACATCTTCAATGTATTCGTCAATTTCTCTTTGATCTTTCTTCAGAGATGCAAGGAAATTTTTAATTTTTTGGGTTGAATTTTCCACTGCTGAGTTTACTTCCACCATGAAAAGATCTTGTATTTTGTCAAGGTGGTTATTTATCTGTTGTCGAATTGCCAAAATCTCGGATTCTATTTTCCTTTTCGCAGCTGATAATGAAGATAAATTTTTGTGTCTGTCTTCTAAAATAAGAGTGATGTTCTTCTTCATTTCTTGGAGCGAGGACTCAATTTCTGTAAAAGCTACAGATGTTTTGGAATTCTGAATCACATCTTCAACGGGGTACATGTCTTTACACAACCGGTGCTTTTCAGAAATGGCACATTTTCTACAAACGCATTCATAATGCTCTTTGCAAAACAACAAATACTTCTCATCGTGCTCATCGCAGTGCAGTTTTATGTTTACCAGAAAAGATGGCAATTTTTTATACTCAGCAATAGGAAGAACGTTGTGGTTTCGTGATAATTTAGATAAGCTGTGATGTTCTAAACAGTCTTGACATAGTCCTTCATCGCAATCTGAGCACCAAACAACAGACAGCTTCGAAACATGTCGCAAACTACATATATCACAGTTATCAAAAGAGGAAGCCATGGCCTGAAAAAGCAAACAGCATATGTTACTATAAAGAAGCCTCTATACTAATATTATTACTATTGTAAAACAAAAGGACGTCACAATAAGAGTTAATAATATAAAAAATAACATTTTACGTTTGTTTTATATATTTGGTACAATTTGTTGGATTTTTTTGTCCTTAATGCTCTTCAACTTTGTACTTGTTTGGCTTAAAAACTATTTTGATCTCACGTCACTGATGAGTCTTATGTAGACGAAATGCGCGTCTGGCGTATTGAATTATAATTCTGGTACCTTTGCAAACTAATTATATTTTTTTATACTCAATTAAAACCATAAACTTCAGAAAAAAAAACACCAATCAAATTTTCAAAATAGTTACATAACTTTACAGTAGTGGGCATGGTTAGGATTGTTTTTGTTTTACTAACTATGATTAAGGGCTCCTTACCACAGGTTACACACACATTATCATTATTAATTTATCATTAATCACGTCATCAAGATAGACTTTAAAATAATTATATGCAACAAAGATAAGAGCCATTTATTTGTACCTGATATTAGAAATATAGTATGATTATTCAAGACTTTCAAAAGAAGGCTTTTTGTTATTGATAAATGAACTGGTTGGTAAAATCTAGACACTCTGATGCGGAAAGGTCACATGTGATGTCGTCATTAAGATTTTGAAATTTACACCAACAATTGCCATTTAAAACATAGCTTCTCAATAAGATATATAGATGAGCACAATTTTTTCACTGATGCTATTATGCACATATTGTAATTTTCTTGAAAACAATTCAATGCAAATGGAGAATATGTCAAAGAGACATCCCACTCAAAGAGAAGACAACTGCCAAAGGCCGGTCTTACACGCAGCATGAAAATCCTGTAACTGGAGGCGGGCTTCATCTGGCCCGTATACAACAAGACAAATTATCTTTTTAGTTAAAGTTATTCTTGCATGGTGAAAGTTTTCGCTTATTTTCGAGGATATAACAAATTCGCCAAAATAAACGTGTAAAATGTAAAAGTGCACGTTTTGAACCCGCCAAAATAATAACCGTCAAAATATTTCGTATACCATGTATACCTTATTCAATGAAAATAGCGAAATTTTACAACCGCGAAACTATGGGTCTATACGGTATACTTGACCTTTTGCTTATAGTTTCTAAGAAAAAGACTTAATCAAGAAAACTAAACATTGACCAAGGAACCATAAAAATGAGTTAACGGTCAGATGAACCATTCCAGACAGACATATACACCTTACAACCATCTATGCATTAAATATATAGTAGACTTATTGCTCATAGTATCTAAGAAACAAACTTAACATTGACCAATGACCCATGAACACGAGATAAAGGTCAAATAAAACCTGCCAGACCGACATAAAATATTTCCATACACCAAATATAGTTGTCATATTGCAAACAGTATTAGAAAGAAAAGACCACAAAACTAAAAACTTAACTTTGACTTTACAATCATAGCAGCTGAATCATAGTATACAATAAATATAAAAGACATATTGCTTATAGTATCTGAATATGGACTTGACCACGAAAACTTAAACTTGTTCACTGATCCATAATATGAGTTCGAGGTCATATGAAAGCCGTCTGGTGGGTATGAAGACCTTGCAAGGTACACACATACTGAATATAGTTATCCTATTATTCATAATAAGAAAGAAATTAAAATTACAAAAATCTTGACTCTTTTTTTTAATTAGTCACTGAACTATGAAAATGAGGTCAAGAATCATGGACATATGACAGACGAATTTTTCATAACATAAGGCATGTATATACCAAGTATGAAGTATCCAGGTCTTCCACCTTTTCAAATACATGTATATAGCTTTTAAGAAGTGAACTAACGCTGCCGTCGCTAGATCACTATCCCTATGTCGAGCTTTCTGCGACAGCAGTCACAGGCTCGATAAAAATCGACCGAATACTACTAAACGATGATTATTGATCAACACAACAAAATGGGCGTATAAAACCTCATAGTCTATTAATAGATTTGCTTTTGAATGTCAAATGAAGATAATGTTGTATAGTTCATTAGTGATAATACCGCTATAAGCTCGAATTGTAGATTTGACAACAGGTTTTGATATCAGCCTGTTATGTATATGATGATAGCATTTTTACATACCTTAAATGCAATTAAGCATATTAATTTAACACTTGTTTCTGTTATCAAATTCGACAACTATGTACTAGGAAGTAAGTAATACGTCATTTTCTCTTATCACGTGAACATGGTATATAGCAACAGGTTAGATAATCTGAAAAACATTCAACTTGAGGGCTGTCGTAGCATATATATATACTGGTTTAATATGCAATTACTCAAAAGTAGTATTTTTAAAATAAAATTAACAACTTTAATTAGTAGAAATATCAACATTTGGCATGTTTGGATAAATCAATTCAAACTTGACACTCTATACAAAAACTAACTGTCAAAGATACGTACTAGGCTTATAATTGTATACGCCGAACGCGCATTTCGTCTATAAAAAAAACTCGTCATCGAAGTTCGATATTAAATCATAACGTAAAAGGCCAAATATAAAACGAAGTAGGAGAGGATTCAGGATTCAAAATTCGAAAGAATTGACAAAACCATATGTATGATATGCTTTTACTTCTGTTCCTGCTTTGGATGTAATAAGCCTTGTACCTTTTGATAACTATTATTTGTGTGTTTCTCTGTCCTGTATGTTCTCCCATATATTTGTATTGAAGTCCCGTCTTGCAATGTTGTCATTTTATTGTTGTATTTAACATTGCCATAAAAGCGGGAGGTTTTGGCTAGTCACAAAACCAGGTTCAACCCACTATTTTTTTCTGAAAACGTCCTGTACCATGTCAGGAAAATGGCCATTGTTACATTATAGTTCGTTTCTGTGTGTATTGCATTTTAGTGTTGTTTTTGTTTGTCGTTGGTCTCCTCTTATATTTGGTGTGTTTCCCTCAATTTAGTTTGTAGTCCGGATTTGTTTTTTTTTCTCCAATCGATTTATGAATTTAGGACAGCGGTATACTACTGTTGCCTTTATTTTGGACAGTGATGCTCCTTTAACAGTATTATGCGACACCGGAAAAAAGTTCTTTGAATATTGTTTTTAATCGGCACTTTTTTTTTTAAATCATGATTTTAATAAAATCTTATTTATTGTTTTACTGATCTGAAAACTTGAAGTCCTACTTACATGCACGGTTTGGACTCATTTTGGTGGATAGTAATGACTATCAAACCATATCTCTTCATGTATCTTATGAATACTAGCTCTTTCGACTAAAACCTATTACTATCACAATAAGGTTCCAGATAATAAAAATGAATAAAAACAGATCAAGGCTTTAATTAGTTAAGCAATTTGGTTCAACATGTTCAACTAGGTTAACTATTTATATTGTATCAACGCCATGACTGAACAAAGTTAAAAGGCCAGATCAATTAAGAAGATGGAGAGCACTGAAATAAAACATTTAAATCGTTTCGCCAAATATGACTAAGGCTATATATGTTTGAATGTCGAAAAACCTTGGTACTGCGAATTATTCAGTTTTACAAACAAGTATCTTAAAAAAATGAACATATATGTATATGATGTCTCATGCCTAACACTAGATGCAGCTGACCTATTGTTTATAGTATACAAGAAACAAACTAAAAGACAATAACTTATGATAGATCAAAATATATAAAAAAGAAGATGTGATATGATTGCCAATGAGACAACTATCCACAAAAGACCAAAATGACACGAACATTAACAACTATAGGTCACCGTACGGCCTTCAACAATGAGCAAAGCCCATACCGCACAGTCAGCTATAAAAGGCCCCGATAAGACAGTGTAAAACAATTCAAACGAGAAAACTAACGGCCTCATTTATGTAAACAAGAGGCTCTAAAGAGCCTGTGTCGCTCACCTTGGTCTATGTGAATATTAAACAAAGGACGCAGATGGATTCATGACAAAATTGTGTTTTGGTGATGGTGATGTACTGTTTGTACATCTTAATTTACTGAACATTCTTGCTGCTTACAATTATCTCTATCTATAATTAACTTTTCCCAGTAGTTTAAGAGGAGAAGATGTTTGTAAAAGATTACTAAGATTTACAAAAAATGGTTAAAACTTGACTATAAAGGGCAATAACTCCTAAAAGGGTCAACTGACAATTTCGGTCATGTTGACTTATTTGTAGATCTTACTTTGCCAACATTTATTGTTTTTTTACAGTTTATCTCTATCTATAATAATATTCAAGATAATAACCAAAAACAACAAAATTTCCTTAAAGTTACCAGTTCTGGGGCAGCAACCCAACAACAGGTTGTCCGATTCATCTGAAAATTTCAGGGCAGATAGATTTTGTCCCCCGATAAACAATTTAACTTCGTGTCAAATTTGCTTTAAATGCTTTGGTTTTTGAGTTATAAGCCAAAAACTGAATTTTACTTCTATGTTCTATCTAAAGCCGTGGCGGCCATCTTGGTTGGTTGACCAGGTCACGCCACACATTTTTAAACTAGATACCCAAATGACGATTGCAGCCAAGTTTGGTTTAATTTGGCCACGTAGTATCAAAGGAGAAGATTTTTGTAAAAGATAACCAAGATTTACGAAAAATTGTTAAAAATTGACTATAAAGGGCAATAACTCATAAAGGGGTCAACTGACAATTTCGGTCGTGTTGACTTATTTGTAAATCGTACTTTGCTGAACATTATTGCTGTTTACAGTTGATCTCTATCTATAATAATATTCAAGATAATAACCAAAAACAGCAAAATTTCCTTAAAATTACCAATTCAGGGGCAGCAACCCAACAACCGGTTGTCCGATTCATCTGAAAATTTCAGGGCAGATAGATCTTGACATAAAGAACAATTTTACTCATGTCAGATTTGCTTTAAATGCTTTGGTTTTTGAGTTTAAGCCAAAAACTGTATTTCACACCTATGTTCTATTTTTAGCTGTGGCAGCCATCTTGGTTGGTTTAGCGGTTCACGCCACACATTTTTTAAACTAGATACAATGATAGTTGTGGCCAAGTTTGGTTTAATTTGGCCAAGCTGTTCCAGAGGAGAAGATTTTTGTAAAAGATTAACTGAGATTTACGAAAAATGGTTAAAAATTGACTATAAAGGGCAATAACTCCTAAAGGGGTCAACTGACCATTTCGGTCATGTTGACTTATTTGTAAATCTTACTTTGCTGAACATTATTGCTGTTTATAGTTTATCTTTATCTATAATAATATTCAAGATAATAACCAACCAGATGCTCTGCAGGGCGCAGCTTTATACGACCGCAGAGGTTGAACCCTGAACGGTTGGGGCAAGTATGGACACAACATTCAAGCTGGATTCAGCTCTAAATTTGGATTGTGATTAAATAGTTGACACAGCATAGGTTTCTGACACAGAATGAATGTGGTCTAATAAACTTAAAATTTTTGTTTTGCCTTTGAGCAATTCACTATGCTGTTGAATATTAATCCTTTCAAGAAAATGTTTGAAGAAATTTTCTTTTTATTTATGAAATTTCAAATAAGAAAAATTGAACCCCCCCCCCCCCCCCCCTCAATTTTTTTTTCACATCCCTTTTTCCTTTATTCCAAAACCGATCTCAATTCAAATTTCTAATGGAGTTTGCAACAATAATTACTCATTTAAATACACCATAAAATATTAAAATGTAAAAAAAAGTGCTTGTTATCACTGAATGGTTAAGATTGTTTTAATTTATCAGTTGGTAGTAAAAGTGAATATACATTGTATATTGTATAAAACAATGATTTAAGTTGATTCAACTACTATTCTGGACAAAGAAAGATAACTCCAATTGAAATTTCTTGCTATTGCACAATATTGTGCAATTAGATATTTCTTGCTATTGCGCAATACTGTGCAATTGAAAATACTTGCTATTGCACAATATTGTGCAATTGAAAATTTTTCTTGCTATTGCGCAATACTGTGCAAGTGAAAATTTCTGGCTATTGCACAATACTGTGCAATTGAAGATTTCTTGTTATTGCGCAATACTGTACAATTGAAAATTTCTTGCTTTTGCACAATACTGTGCAATTGAAGATTTCTTGTTATTGCTGAGTACTGTGCAATTGAAGATTTCTTGCTATTGCACAATACTTAATATAATTTTGGATCCTGATTTGGACCAACTTGAAAACTGGGCCCATAATAAAAAATCTAGGTACACGTTTGGATTCAGCATATCAAAGAACCCCAATAATTCAATTTTTGTTAATATCAAACTAAGTTTTATTTTGGACCCTATGGACTTAAATGTAGACCAATTTGAAGACAGGACCAAAAATTAAGAATCTACATACACAGTTAGATTTGGCATATCAAAGAACCCCAATTATTCAATTTTTGATGAAGTCAAACAAAGTTTAATTTTGAACCCTGATTTGGACCAACTTGAAAACTGGGCCAATAATCAAAAATCTAAGTACATTTTTAGATTCAGCATATCAAAGAACCCCAAGGATTCAATTTTTGTCAAAATCAAACTAAGTTTAATTTTGGACCCTTTGGACCTTAATGTAGACCAATTTGAAAACAGGACCAAAAATTAAGAATCTACATACACAGTTAGATTTGGCATATCAAAGAACCCCAATTATTCAATTTTTAATGAAATCAAACAAAGTTTAATTTTGGACCCTCGGGCCCCTTATTCCTAAACTGTTGGGGACCAAAAACTCCCAAAATCAATACCAACCTTCCTTTTATGGTCATAAACCTTGTGTTTATTTCATAGATTTCTATTAACTTATACTAAAGTTATGGTGCGAAAACCAAGAAAAATGCTTATTTGGGCCCCTTTTTGGCCCCTAATTCCTAAACTGTTGGGACCTCAACTCCCAAAATCAATACCAACCTTCCTTTTGTGGTCATAAACCTTGTGTTTAAATTTCATTGATTTCTATTTACTTACACTAAAGTTATTGTGCGAAAACCAAGAAAATGCTTATTTAGGCCCTTTTTGGCCCCTAATTCCTAAAATAATGGGATCTAAACTCCCAAAATCAATCCTAACCTTCCTTTTGTGGTCATAAACCTTGTGTTAAAATATCATAGATTTCTATTCCCTTTTACTAAAGTTAGAGTGCGAAAACTAAAAGTATTTGGCCGACGACGACGCCAACGTGATAGCAATATACGACGAAAAAAATTTCAATTTTTGCAGTCGTATAAATACAGCAAAATTTCCTTAAAATAACCAATTCAGGGGCAGCAACCCAACAACGGGTTGTCCGATTCATCTGAAAATATCAGGGCAGACAGATCTTGACCTGATGAACAGTTTCTCGTTTTGTTTATATAGATTAGACCGTTGGTTTTCCCCTTTGAATGGTTTTACACTAGTAATTTTGGGGCCCTTTATAACTTGTTGTTCGGTGTGAGCCAAGGCTCCGTGTTGAAGGCCATACTTTAACCTATAATGGTTTACTTTTTAAATTGTTATTTGGATGGAGAGTTGTCTCATTGGCACTCACACCACATCTTCCAATATCAATTTAACACCATGTCAGATTTTCTCTAAATGCTTTGGTTTTTGAGTTATAAGCCAAAAACTGCATTTTACCCCTATGTTCTATTTTTAGCCGTGGTGGCCATCTTGATTGGTTGACCGGGTCACGCCACACATTTTTTAAACTAGATACCCCAATGATAGTTGTGGCCAAGTTTGGTTTAATTTGGCCAAGTTGTTTCAGAGGAGAAGATTTTTGTAAAAGATTACTGAGATTTACGAAAAGTGGTTAAAAATTGACTATGAAGGCAATAACTCCTAAAGGGGTCAACTGACCATTTCGGTCATGTTGACTTATTTGTAAATCTTACTTTGCTGAACATTATTGCTGTTTATAGTTTATCTCTATCTATAATAATATTCAAGATAATAACCAAAAACAGCAAAATTTCCTTAAAATTACCAATTCAGGGGCAGCAACCCAACAACGGGTTGTCCGATTCATCTGAAATTTCAGGGCAGATAGATCTTGACCTGATGAACAATTTTATCCCATGTCAGATTTGCTCTAAATGCTTTGGTTTTTGAGTTACAAGCCAAAAACTGCATTTTACCCCTTTGTTCTATTTTTAGCCGTGGTGGCCATCTTGGTTGGTTGACCGGGTCAAGCCACACATTTTTTAAACTAGATATCCCAATTATGATTGTGGCTAAGTTTGGTCAAATTTGGCCCAGTAGTTTCAGAGGAGAAGATTTTTGTAAAAGTTAATGACGACGGACGACGACAGACGACGACGGACGCCAAGTGATGAGAAAAGCTCACTTGGCCCTCGGGCCAGGTGAGCTAAAAAATGAACGAAAAACAAAGGACCACTTTAATGAGGTCAAATTGATATGATACCAGGCAGACAGGAATGTACACCATACAATCATTTAATACAAAAACACAATTGACCTATTTCTTAAGTTTAAACATCAATCAATGTACAATGGAAATGAAGTAAAGGTAAGATGAAGCATATCAGGCTGACATTTATAACTTACAATCATGCTATACACCAAATAAATATGATCTACTGCTTTAAGTACTAAGTATCTCAGATATCGACTTGACCACGAACAATTAACCTTCATCAATGATCCTTCTTTTAAAGGTTCTCTGAATTTATAAAATTATTAATGGCTTTAAAGACACTACACATAAATGCTTAAAATTTAAGGCAGTAAATCATATGGCAGGTCAATGCAGCATTTTACATTTAACATTTCTGGAAATCTTTTATTGCCATTCATTGTTGTTGTTTTATACAATAATTTAAATTAACTTTTTTCTTACACAGGTTACATTATCTTAAATAAAGTCAGCACAGACAACAGGATTACAGTTATACCAGATCCGTGTTTCTGGAAGTATTTTAAAAAGTATTCAGCACACATTCTTTATATATTTGTCAAAATTGTAATTTTTACTAAGGGGTCTTCTTATAATTTTGGCAGAAAAAATAAGAAGGTATATGCATGAAAAGTGACATTTAGGAGCTTACATCTACCTCATATTGCCTCTTTGGGATAGTTGCCTTATTAGCAGTAAAAAGATTAACGGTACCAATTTTCTTGCACCAGATGCGCATTTCGACAATACATGTCTCTTCAGTGATGCTTGTTGCCAAAATATTTGAAATCCAAAGCTGAAGAGCTATAATCCAAAAGGTCCAAAAAGTATAGCCAAATCCGTGAAAGGAATCAGAGCTTTGCACGAGGGAGATACATTCCTTAATTTGTAAGAATTTCTATCATTTTGTAACAGCAAATTTTAATAACACAAAAGTAGTTGTTTACACAAGTAAGAGGAAAAGCTAGCTATAAAACCAGGTTTAATCTACCAATTTTTGCAGAAAGAAATGCCTGTACCAAGTCTGATTTATGACTGTTGTTTTCCATTCATTTGATGTGTTTGAGCAGTTGATTTTACCATTAGATAAGGGTCTTTCTGGTTTGAATTTTCCTCAGAGGTCGTTATTTTTGTTATTTTACTTCTTACATCTACTTTTTTGGGTCTCTGGTAAATAGCTGTCTCATTGACAATTTTACCAAATCTTATTTTCATGGTGAAGCAGCACATCTTTGGAAGACTGTACCTATACTAATAAAGCTTTGGTATTCTTTTACATTGTTATGAAAAACCTACTATGTTTAGCAATTCATTTGGTACCTCATACTATTCCTTGGATAATATGAATTTAGTATATAAACTACATAAAATCCCGAAAATTGCCAGTAAAGATATATGTAAAACAAAATGTGTCCCAAGTACACAGATGCCCCATACACACTATCATTTTCTATGTTTACTGGACCATAAAAATGGTATAAAATCTCTAATTTGGCATTAAAATTAGAAAGATAATATCATAGGGAACATGTTTACTAAGTTTCAAGTTGATTGGACTTCAACATCATCAAAAACTACCTTAACCAAAAACTTTAACCAAATTTTAATCTGAAGTAGGTCAGATGAACAGACCAACAGATAGACGAACGTACAGACGAACAAATGCACAGACCAGAAAACATAATACCCATAAATGGGGCATAATAAAAAATATACCTGCATCCATATCTTATTTACAATAATAGTAAATCTCATGTTTTGCTATGAGATAACATGAGGAGGTGAACAGTCAGGTATTGGAAATATTCCAATTTCTTTTTTTTAACTAAAGTGATGAATTAATAGACACAATTCTCACTTTACACACAAATATAAACTCAAGAAGTGGTCAAATTTTATTTATGATGAATTTTATAGAAAAGATGACAAATATAAATAATAAATGATAATATTAGTACAAAATGGAATGTTTAAACAATGTCAAGCCAAAGTCTAGCTTCAGTTATCAGGGTATGTCAGTTGGAATCTGTTATAGTCCTGCATGCTCTGAAAATTAAAACAGAAATATTAATGAAGGTTAATTCTGAAATCATAAAAATGACAGAGGGATAACGGGAATGTACTTTAAAAACACCATTAATTATTTACTTTTTTATATGTTTAAGATCTTTTCTAAAAAAAAATAGAAGAAAAAAGAGATTAAAATCCCATATATTGAGTTTTCAAATTCTTCAATAGTAACAAATCAAAAGGAAGCTTGTTTCCATGAAACCATACAAGGAGTAAAAATGTGTACAGGTTCCTTTACATAAGCAATAGTAATTGAAACACTATGCATATGATCTACAATGTACATTCATTTTTAATGAAGTTTCTTCTTAATCATTTATCTCATTAACTTTTTTAAAATTTATTTTTATCAAAATTATTGTCTTTCCTTGGCTTGCTATAAACATCATATGTATATGCATCACTGTGACTTTGAGATGAAGAACAGGTAATAAAAACACTGTTCCTTTGCTTTCTGTTTGTTTTTGCTATGTACGTACTGATTTTGTATCATGAATATATACCTCATATCTTTGTTATCCTGTTAAAATAATATCTCACCTCCTTGAATACACCACTCCCATGAACCTGTGCTGTCAGTGACAATAAACCAGTATTTGTCAGTGTACTGGTTCCATTAGTCTGATCAAACTTGAAATACAACTGTCCATAATTATGATATTTAGGATATTCATCCACTAATGGCAGCTCTATGTGTTCTACAACTTCTGTCTCTAGTATGGCAATATTGAAGAACTGGAACTAAACATATAAATAAAATACTGTAAATTCAAAAATTATTGTAATTTTGTAATTTTAGACTACCGCTCAGTTATTATCGCTGTCTTAGTCAATACCACTGTCCTTTGGGCAGTCCATATATATCACGATAATGACCAGTTCTTTGATTACTATTATGTTCATTTCATTGACAAACCAATTCTCATAAATTGTGAAAAAAAAACAAATTTAACCAACTCTAAATAAGTTTAATGGTCACCATCACTAAAAGGTTGATTAATACAATATGTATGTGTCTAAACTCACCAATGACATGTTTCTTTACTTGAAAGTAAAACTCCTAACTATTTTTGTCATTTTTAAAACAATAAAGTTACAGTTTTCACATAATCAACATAGTCAAAATATTAACCTAAAAATCATTCAAGCTTTGACTTAAATACATGCTACTGGTACCTACCTCATCAATATAACCTTGGTAATAGTTACTGCCATCTGTTCCTAAGTACAGGAATGTATCTGCTGTTGAGGAGTATTGACTCTGCAATATATTCAATAAAATTAAGCAATAATTAAGATAACTGTAATCTTACAAAGACCATAGACAATCTTGTTGTGCCTATTTTCATTTTTTGTTTGGTTTGGTCTCTTGTAGATGAAATGTGCATCTGGCATACAAATTCTTTATCCTGGTGTCTATGATGAGTTTATTTCCTAGGCAATAAGTAAATGGCGTTGTTGTTAGTAAGTCAAAATAACAAAAGTCTACAATTTTTTGAAATTCTATAAAATTCTACCATCAATATTAAATTTCATAAAAGACACACATGAACTCTATAACTAAAGACAACCATGAGCGGAAGAAGATATTAGTCATGTGATACTAAATTCTGTTGGTTTTAAATTCACAGTATTTACTCTTACCAAATCTACTGGTTTTATATCTGTTGTTTGACTTGACAATGTTCCATCAATATAAAGCTTCAATGCACAATCTGAAAAGAAAAGAAGTTGTAACTACTTAAAGATTCATCATTATTTCAGTCATTGGGACTTATTTCCATAGGATTTTAAAGGTGAATTGCTTACAACATTACTTAAGGAGGCTTGCGGGTACAAAAAAATCAGCAAAAAATTGAACATTTGTTTTTTCATTACAAATTTTATTTATTACACTATTAGTTATTACTTTATAACATGGTACAAAAATCACCCAGACAAATCGATTTGGTTTGGCCACAGATGACTTAAAAAAGGTAAATATCATTGGAGAAGCTCCAAATTATCTCCCTTTGGTGCAAAAATGTCATTTTTTGACGATTAAATTGAAATATCTTTTTTAACTCATCGGTGACCTATATTTTTTATTATTGTTTTCAAACAAGCTATACATAAACTAAATAATTGTAAAATTTAAGCGGTTTCTGTAATAAAGTTCTTTTTTTATTTCGATATTACCAATATTTCTCCTATTAGTTCAACAGAAAAAAAGGACATTTACAAAAATGTATGCTTCTTTCAGAGGGAGATTGTGAGCTAAAAATGAACGGTGACCCCATATTTTTATTTTATATTTTTATTTAAATAGGTATAAGATAAAGTTTAATCATAGAAAAAAATAGCAAAATCCTATATTAGAAAAAAAAAGTTGATTTAGACCCGTGAGCCCCCTCAAGTGTCAGCACAAATACAGTTACTACATGATTATCTTGTTATACATGTATCAGAAGTGTTCAAAGGAAATAAGCCTGAATCTTCACACAAATAATACTTTTTTCTAGGCCATTTCATTTAGTGGACTATCCCCACATAATTTTTAGGAACTATTTTAGACCTGACCTCCCTGGGCACCTTTTAAAAAATCTGGATTTGCCATTGAATATGAACCAAATGTTGAAGACAGAGGACTGACTGGCATACAAAATGATTGTAGTATATAATTACCAGTCTCATCATATATCAGTACCACGCTTGTCCATTGATCTGCAGTGACAGCCAAGGCAGCCTGTACTGTTGAGTTTATGTACTGTCCATTCACAATGCCATTTTCCATCCACAAACATATGGTATGATTCTCAGTACACAATATGGGCATTTCTGTTGTAGGGTATCCTGTTTCCACCATGACCCATATATCAATGGTGAAACTGAAAGAAGGGAGATAAACAAGGATAAGTCATATGGCTTTGCTCTGAATACCTTTTGGACCTTATATAAAATTTGTTTGTGCTGATCTGATTTTGAAATTCTAATTCTCCTTTAAACAAAAGAAACAAATTGATGTATAAATTAATTTGATCAATTTACTATCTATATGATTTTTTAAAAATAAAATATTTAAATATTTAAAAGAAGAGTTAAAAAATTAAAAAGAGACTAAATCAACCAGCAAACATTCTTAATCTGTTTTTTTTCTATGGAAGTGGCCTATCTGTCCATCAAGTTTTAAATAGTTAACTTGCATGCCTTCCTGTTTTACATTTGTCATGTTGGATTATTTTATAGCTTGCTGTGTGGAAAGTTTTTTGTTTCTTGTTGAAAGCCGTATCGTGACCTTTTGTTTCTAACATCTATGTCACTTGGTCTCTGGTGGAGAGTTTTCTTATTGGCAATGATACCACATCTTCTTATTCTATTACTTACCTGTGATATATATTTAGATCACCAATATTAGTCAAAGAAACATAGTCTGAACTCCCACTCAAATATAGCGCCATATTTTCTCGGTCTATGCATTTGACTTTTAAATCAGACCACAGTGACATCTGTTGACCAAACTGGAATACGCCAACTCGTCCACCTGTAATACTTGTATCATAGATGTCGCCACTGTCTATCAGTAGAGAGTTGATTTCATAAATCTTTAATCTGTTCCAAAAGATAAATAGAGCTTTAACTTACATGCTAAGGAGCGATTTTACAAAAAATAAAGAAATTAAACAAAAATTTAAGCTTTGCATTTCAGTGCCAAAAAAAAAACAAAAAAAAACATTATTATATAACACTAATTTAGACAGTAACATGAATATATGTGGCAGACGTATACTGGTACCTTACCTTATTTTACCAAGTTCCGTGTTGTGTGTAAGAAACCATTTATAAGAAGTGAAGTTGCTCCAGGCTACCAGGTTAGGATCATGCCAAAGAACTGTTAACTCGTTATCTGTTGATGTATCAAGCCATAAGGCCTCAGCTAAAGACTGTGATGGTCCACTGTCAGAATTGATTGCCTGAAATTTACTTTGACAGTTATGCTTTTTCTTTAAAAAATTCAATCGTTTTTACTAAATAAAAAATCTGCATTTGCTTGCACATGTCATAAGTCAGGAATCTGATGTTCAGTAGTTGTCGTACTTGGATGGAGGGTTGTCTCATTGGCACTCACACCACATCTTCCTATATCTACTGACTGCTTGTTCTATATGTGTTTGTTTGCACTTACTTCAGTGTACAATTTATACAGAGTTTTCATTGTCAGCCATATATCATACTGGAAAGTTAACAGACATCACAAGGAAGTGTTATCCTCCCCAAACCACCAAAAAAAACAAACCCAAACCACCCTAAAAACGATGTTGTAAGAGTACCGTAATAGGTCCACAAAAAAAATATAATTTCCACATGGCTAAATTCAAAGGAAGAAAATAACCCACATTTCACTCATTCCATCATGGAAATCTACTTATTAAGGAGATATGTACTCCCTTTATACCACCCTTGTATGTCGTGTTGACAAAGTTATAGTTATTTGTAATAATAAAACTTTAACCTAAGCAGGACAAACAGAGGGTTGAACAAACGAAAGAACGAACAGATGCAGATTGAAAAACATAATGCCCTTAAGAGGGGCATTAAAATTATGTCATACAAGAATGTCTGAAATGATTTATGAACTTAAAGGAAGAAAATAAACCACATTTCCTGTGATTTTTACTTACAGAGATATGTACTCCCTTTATACCACCCTTGTACGTTGTGTTGTCAAAGTTATAGTTGTTTGGTCTCCAGGAGACTAGGTAGAACTTCCTGTTGTTGGTGTATCCAAAAATAAAGCCCACATAATTATCGTCTTCTGTAGAACGTACATAGACAGTACCACTGTACTCTATAGACCCATACGACTGTTCACCTATAAAACATGATTGACTGATGAGTTTGTTGTTGCTTATTATGTAGTGACAAATAATGTATCCACACTTTTAAGGTTGGAATTTTTAGGATTTCAATGCATCCTGATGTCCAATGTGGATTAAATATATCTTATCAACAAGTTTGCCTTTCTCATAAGTCGTATTGTTTTTTTACAAAGCATTTGACCATTATATGTGATTGTAAAATAAGAAAGGAAAATGATAAGTGGAAAATATCCTTTCGACACCTAAATTTTCATGTTAACACCATGATAAAAATCGGAAAATATTTCCCCACGGTTATATTAGAAATTAAGTTAAGAATATAATCAACAGCAACAAAAACTTGAAAAAAACATAGAGCTAAAACTAGAGGCTCTAAAGAGCCTGTGTCGCTCACCTTCGTCTATGTGCATATTAAACAAAGGACACAGATGGATTCATGACAAAAAATGTGTTTTGGTCGTTGTAGATCATACTTTACTGAACATTCTTGCTGCCTTCATTTATCTCTAACTATAATGAACTTATATAATGAATGTTTGAAATATGTTTCCTTTCTCAATTTTATTAAAATTGACTGTCAAGGTCAATAGCGGTCAATTGACCATTTTGGTCATGTTGACTTATTTGTAGTTCTTACTTTGCTGTACATTATTGCTGTTTACAGTTTATCTCTATCTATAATAATATTCAAGATAATAACCAAAAGCTGCAAAATTTTCTTAAAATTACAAATTCAGGGGCAGCAACCCAACAAGTTGCCCAATTGGTCTGAAAATTTTTGGGCAGATAGATCTTGACCTAATGAACAATTTTAATTCCATCAGATTTGCTCTTAATGCTTTGGTTTCAGAGATATGAGCCAAAATACGGCATTTTCCCCAATGTTCTATTTTTAGCCATGTGGCCATCTTAGTTCGTGGGCGGGTTCATCGGACACATTTTTTAAACTACCTACCCTAATGATGATTGTGGACAAGTTTGGTTAAATTCGTTTTAGTAGCTTCAGAGGAGAAGATTTTTGTTAAAAGATTACAAAGATTTACAAAAAATTGTTTAAAATTGACTATAAAAGACTATTACTCCTTATGGGGTTAACTGACCATTTTGGTCATGTTGACTTATTTGTAGTTCTTACTTTGCTGTACATTATTGCTGTTTACAGTTTATCTCTATCTATAATAATATTCAAGATAATAACCAAAAACAGCAAAATTTCCTTAAAATTACCAATACAGGGGCAGCAAGGCAACAACCGGTTGTCAAATTCATCTGTAAATTTCAGAGCAGATAGATCTTGACCTGATAAACAATTTAACCTCATGTCAGATTTGCTTTAAATGCTTTGGTTTTAGAGTTGTATGTTCAATTTTTAGCCATCTTGGTTGGTTGGCCGGGTCACCGGAAACATTTCTTAAACTAGATACCCTAGTGATGATTGTGGCCAAGTTTGGTTAAATTTGGCTCAGTAGTTTCAGAGAAGATTTTTGTAAAAGTTAACGACGACAGACGAAGGCCAGGTGAGCTAAAAATCAATCATTTTGCCCCCAAATGACTTTCAAAATGTTTATATCATTGAAAAAGCTCCAAACTATCTGCCTTTGGTGCAAAAATGCCATTTTTTGGCATAATTTTTTACCTCATCAGTGACCTATATTTTAAGTATTTTAGCTGTCCTTCATCAAAACAATTGTAAAATTTAAAGAGATTTCTGTATTTTAGTTCTTTTTCTATTTCGATATAATCTTTAATTCTCCTATTAGTTCAACAGAAGATAAGTACCTTTACAAAAATACATGCTTCTTTTGTAGGCATCTTGTGAGTTTAAATGAACGGTGACCCCATATTTTTTATTTTAATTTTCTATTAAGTATAGAATAAAGTTCATTTATAAAAAAATTATTATTTACACCCTCGAGCTCCTTTAAGATGTGGATTAAATCACCCAAAATTTAAAGTGTTATCGACATATTTCCTTAGAAATATAATTAAATGTACCTATTAAAGCTGCAGGTTTGCCAGTTGCTGCCGTTTGGTATATCTCTCTACCAGCAGCTTTCACCCACCAAACAGGATCAGTGCTGCTATGTGTAGGATAGAAATCTACCGTGAAGTAAGAGTTGAATGATGTCTCAAAAATATTTGGGTTATGTGGACATGTGTCGTTACTGTCATTCATATTGTCACCATCTGCATCTACAGCACAGTCGTCACCAACCTTGTTACCTGAAATTAAGATTATCATCCATTTCAAAGTTATACAAAAAAATTATTTCAGTTCATAATTCCAAGTCTTATTTATTTATTCACAACTTTTATTTTGCTACCTTAAGTTAAGCTATAACAACATACTGTGGATTCATTATAATTCGTTGGATTCTTATTTTTGTGGATTTCGTGGGTACAGGTAAACAACAAGTTTAAATTTTCAACGAATATCAAATTTTCTAAAGGCGTGTATGCATACTTTGGCACTTTGTACATTTTCCTTAATCCACGAAAATAAATGAAACCGCAGTAATTTAATATGTAGAATGATATAATGCACATCCAATATTATATAGCTTACCATCAATATCAGTTTGCAGAGGATTACTTCTATATGGACAGTTGTCTTCTGTATCTATAACGCCATCCCCATCAGAATCAGTGTCACAAACATCACCTACAAATATTTTAAAAACTTTTTTTAGATTAATTGTACAGGTATAAATTCCAGTGCATGTGACTGGTCTTAATGCAAAATTGAAAAATGTCATTGAAGACCTGTTGGTGACCTTCTGATGTTGTCTGCTCTATGGTCAGGTTGTTGTCTCTTTGACACATTCCCCATTTCCATTCTCAATTCTACTGGTATACTAAATCTTAAACATGATATCTGTGATGAATTTTTTTAAAGGAAAAAAAATATATTTAACAAGAATGTGTCCATAGTACACGGATGCCCCACTAGCACTATCATTTTCTATGTTCAGTGGACCGTGAAAATTGGGGTTAAACCTTTAATTTGGAATTAAAATTAGAAAAATCATATCATAGGGAACATGTGTACTAAGTTTCAAGTTGATGTAACTTTAACTTCATCAAAAACTACCTTGACCAAAAACTTTAACCTGAAGCAAACGGACGCACAGACGGACGGACGAACGAACGGAGGCACAGACCAGAAAACATAATGCCCTCTACTTTCGTAGGTGGGGCATAATAACAAGAATGTGTCCATAGTACACGGATGCCCCACTAGCACTATCATTTTCTATGTTCAGTGGACCGTGAAAATTGGGGTTAAACCTTTAATTTGGAATTAAAATTAGAAAAATTATATCATAGGGAACATGTGTACTAAGTTTCAAGTTGATGTAACTTTAACTTCATCAAAAACTACCTTGACCAAAAACTTTAACCTGAACTTCGCACTATCATTTTCTATGTTCAGTGGACCACGAAATTGGGGTCAAAACTATAATTTGGCATTAAAATTAGAAATATCATATCATGGGGAACATGTGTACTAAGTTTCAAGTTGATTGGACTTCAACTTCTTCAAAAACTACCTTGACCAAAAACTTTAACCTGAAGCGAACGGACGCACAGACGGACGGACGAACAAACGGAGGCACAGACCAGAAAACATAATGCCCCTCTACTATCGTAGGTGGGGCATAAAAATGTAATGTAATGTAACCTTTAAGAGTTTCTATCAAATTAAAACAGGCAAACTAACCTATTAACAAAAGCTGGCATAATTTACCTTCAATTTCATTGCAATATTTACAAATATCAATTTCTCAAAATAGAAATGCCAATCAAAGTTCATGCACGATACATTATATAATTATATTCATCTTAGCTCTATTATTATAGGAAAAGATGAATGCTAAAACCAATTTGACAAAAATTTGGAAAGTGAATTTTTAAATGAGTTGGTTACCTGTTCCATCACCATCAATATCAGACTGGTCCCCATTTGGTACCTCTTGGCAGTTATCATTGATGTCCAGTATACTATCTCCATCCCTGTAACACAAACAGTTCTTACTTAGATTATATGCAAGTCTACACCATGATTGATTGTTGCTGTTCAAGTGATGCATCAGCTCAATCTGATTAAAGTACAGCTCCAGTGTCAAAGCTTTGCTTATATTGATCGTAAAATGCTCTATTCTACTTTTTAACTACAGACCTTTCGGGATCCTCATGGTTTGTCATATTAATACACACCTTCCCAAACTTGAAGGTTGAGATTTCATTGGCTGATGTAATCATTAACAGAACAGAAAGCAAAACGGAGTGTTGTCAGAGCATAAACACAAGATCTGTGTTTAATCAGATTAGCATCAGCTAATTTTTAGATTGCTTTGTGGTCATTATAGGGAGGGATTTTTCCTTTAAATGACATAAAATTCAGAAAAAAAGCTGAAGTAAATGCAGCTTGTGGAAATCATGACAATACTCATCAATTCTATTGTGTGTGTTGCCTTCGTTTCTTTTGGAAAAATACACAAAAATCTATATTCGATTGTCATTATTCATAAGGGAATACAGAAGAAATACTTCATCCAAACCACTTACTTGTCCTTATTTGTACCTCCAACTGTATCACAGGCATCACCAACTTTATTCTCATCCGTGTCAGTTTGTGGGTTATTAAAGACATTGACACAATTATCACAAGCATCGCCATGGCTATCACCATCACTGTCCTCTTGGCCAGGGTTTGCAACAAACTGACAATTGTCGCTAGTATCAGCAACGCCTGTATAAAAACAAAAATTTACAAAAAAAATTTAATGACTATTTTTACATTTCTGATAATTCACCATTCCTTCTCCCTAAGTCTCATTAGGCAATGAAACAAATATTTCTTTTCTAGTTTTCATTAAATTCAACATAATTTTGCCTCTTTGAATGTTTTAGGAATACCTCATAATATTCTTTATTCTCAAGATACCATTTTTTTAAATAATTTGAGTAATGTAGACGAAAAGGTAAATTCATTTGTATTAGAGTTTTTTTTTTCTATAGGATTTGTATGCAGTGATTGGCAAAACCATGAAATTAAATATCAACGAAACACAAGTTTTCCTCAATCCAATTTGGTACACACATTAAAAAATGAGTTAACAGTATTACATCAAAGTTTCTTCCTCTTTTAAAAAAACAAAATCACAAAAAAGGGAGACAACTTCAATAATTATAAAATGTATATCATAAATCAGAACAATATCTTACCATCATTATCATCGTCTGAGTCACATACATCACCAATACCATCATCATCATTGTCCTTCTGGTCACTGTTACTGACAGACGGACAGTTGTCACAGGGGTCCCCTACAGTATCTCCATCAGTATCTGTGGAATCAAAACTCCTAAAGTAAGGACAGTTATCCTGAAAATAAATTGGCATTATTGTTATTAATGCTACCATCACTGTTATTTATATTATCTTGATAGAAGCAGAGTTTATGCTCTTTGATATGCTTCATGTTGTCCAATCTTTAGTTTTTCTTTTATAAAATCTGATTCTGCTGTGACATAGACTTAAAAAGAGAAAAATAAAAGAAAATGTGACATTTCTAGTTATTAGAATATAACAGTTCACTCAAAATAAAAGGCCACATACAACTTCATCTCACTGGAGATCATAGTAGAATGGTATCAAAAGTGTACTGCAGATTCATTTATGTTTATGGGTCAAAATTTTTGTGCATTAAAAAAAAATTCTGCTTGGTGGATATTGATTTTTGTGGTTTTTCTTAGTCTGCATACAAACCTACTAAATATCTGTTCTTTGTTGAACATTTAAATTTGCCATTCTCCGTTACTCACAAATTCCATGTGAAATTGGTATCCCAAAAACAATAATGAATCCATGGTTACTAATAATACTTACTATAGAGTCTATAAGACCATCATTGTCCTTATCAAAATCACAGTCGTCTCCCATGTTGTCATTATCTACATCCTCTTGACCACAGTTTGGAATAGTCCGACAGTTATCCTTAAAGATAGAGGAGTACATTCTAAAATTCTGACTTAATCAATGTGCTTTATAAATGTAACCCTTAACCATAAAAAAGAAGATGTGGTATGATTTCCAATGAGACAACTCTCCACAAGAGACCAAATGACACAGAAATTAACCATGTTAACATCTAAAATTTCTGCAGTCAAAATAAGAACCAGACTTGCAAAATTTAAATTCTTTTAAAGTGTCTTATATTATCTGGTATAGATTTTTTGTCAATTTTTGTTTTCGAAGAAACTTAATGAGTTAGGGGAGTTAAACATCCCACACAGCAAAGCAATGCTCTAAGTCAGACAGTTTACTTTGAGAATTAATATTTCACCATGACTTCACTGATTATTGTTTCTTTAATGTCCAGTGGCAAATACTATTTACAGATTTTAAGGGAGTTGTCTTGATTGCCCATCGGTAGCACAAAATAAAATGAAAATTACACCATTAAGAAAATGATGTTTTTGCTGTATATATTAAATACATTACCATATAACAACCCCAGTCTGTACAGGCTATGGTGATATCAGGATGTCCATCTAAATCTGAATCTAATCCACATTGTTTACCGTTACCTGCATAACCAACAGGACACTGAAAGGGGTAAACAAAGTTATTAAAACTGCTAGTAGTATAAAAATTCAGAGATACATATAAACCCTGATTTAAGAACAGACAACAGATTTCTGAATTGATGTTTAGAAGAAAATGATCAAGACCAAAAGTTTGAAATAGATATATGTGAACATCTGATATTCAGTGGTTGTCATCTGTTTATGTGGTTCATAAGTGTTTCTTTATTTTAGTTTTTATATAGATAAGACCTTTTTTTTCCTGTTTGAATGGTTTTACACTAGTAATGTTTGGGGTACTTTATAGCTTGCTGTTCGAAGTGATCCAAGCTGTGTTGAAGGCCGTACCTTGACCTATAATGGTTTACTTAAATAAATTGCGACTTGGATGGAGAGTTGTCTCATTGGCATTCATACCACATCTTCCTATATCTATCAGAAACGGATTCTTTTTTTTATAGTCAAAATAGTCTTTGATAACTTTTGTGCAGAATACCACAGTTCTGTAAATTTATACATCAATTAATAATTACCTCACATCTATATTCTGTAGGTCTCAGGTATACACAGGTAGCTGAAGTATGACAGTCATGTTGTCCTGTGTCACAGTAGTTTGTAGAATAACAAAAGTGTGTGGACACACCCTCATAGCCTTCATTACAATACCCACATCGGTAGCTTCCCTGAAAAATAAATGAAAGTGTTGTTTACCAGAAAATTGACAAAAAAGTATATTACATTCTGTAGAAACACTAATTTTTGTGGGATTAAAATTTTGTAGTTTTGTCAATGTATCAGATTTCATGGGGATTTAATTTCGTGATTTCCTTAAATGTAAGTGGTATTATATGGAGGTTAAATTTGTGTGGGTTTTAATTTCGTGGATGTATTGTTTCCACGAAATAAACGAAATAAATGAATCATCCACAAAAATTTCTGCTTTTACAGTACATAAATTTGAGTTATTTCTAAACTTGTAAATATTGCAAATATAAATAAATTTTATGCAACTGTCATATAAGTGAGAGGTTAAGCTATCTATAAAACCAGGTTTAATCCACCATTTTCTAAAAAAGAAAATGCCTATACTAATTCAGGAATATATATGAGAGTTGTTATCAATTTGATGTGTTTGAGCTTTTAATTTTGCCATTTGATAAGGGACTTCACTTTTTGAATTTTCCTCAGAGTTGAGTTCAGTTTTTTTGTGATTTAACTTTTTTGGAAGATAATTACAGCAATTGAAAATTTAAGCAACATATGAATGAACTTACTATAGTATTAATACATTCCGAGTTAACATCACAAATATGTGTTCCTGCAGCGCATTCATCAATATCTGTACAATTCTGTTGTGGTAAAGCAGACACCACTTGATTACATGACTCAAACACTCGTAAATGTACTGTCTGGGACAAGGCATCCTCATTGGATCCTGTGTAACCATATGGACAGGCTGAACACTGGTACCCTGGTACAGTGTTGATACAGGCTGCTGGATCCCAGCATGGATTAAAGGCACACTGTAAAAAAAAATTACAGAAATAATTATATAATTATCGCAAGAATTGGGTCAAAAGTGTACATTTTTTTGGTGTTTAAAGTGTAACTTCTGACCTTTAAACTAATTTAATTCCCCTATGAAAGGTGTCAATTTGATTCTTTATATCCTCCTTTAAATATGTATAAACTGAATACCTCACAAACAAAACAAACAGTCAAAATAACATAGAAGCAACTTCCAAAAACATATTTGTATTTATAAGAAACCTTTTAATTATTTCATTCAGACAGTAAACAAATGACTCAAAAAATAATTAAAGAGGAAAACACATAGCTTTAAACATTAGGCAAAGGTTAAGCTCTTAATCACCCCCAAGTTCAGAGAAGTTGTGAAACTTTTTTCCCGGGGGCCAAAATTTGCATGATATGTTTGTGTTATATAAATCATATCACTTTTAAAATGCTGACAAGAATAAAATCCCTCATTCCAGTCAAGTCATGCAATTTTGTTCTTCTGACAAGTCTTTGTGTTTCTCGTTCCCAATGTTCAATGAATGAACCCTCAGGAAAGACAAAATCCCACACCCCCTTTCTGACTTTGGAGTATTAGGATTGATTGCTCAAATCTTAAGATCTATAATATGATCTCTGTTATTATATCAAGTTTTTTAAATTTTATTTTTGGTGCCTGTTTTATATTCAAAAATTGAGCTATAAAAGTAATTGTCATGAATTTATTGTCCTTTTTAAGAAAATTATCTGTTTCTTATAAAGATCTGTTACATAGTTACCTCATCTATATCAGCACAAGTATTTCCATCACCAGTGAATCCAGGTGGACATGTCAAACATTCATGTGACCCTGATCCTTTATTGATACAAGTGGTTGAGTATTCCCCAGCAATGAAGCAGGTTTGGTTACCCATGCAGGGGCATTCAGCCTCACCAGCACACCCAACACATCCCCCAGACCCGTCACCAAGGCTGTAGGACCCAACGTCACATGGATCACAGCGATCTTTTGAGGTGGCGCTGAAGTAGCCAGCAGCACAGTTTTTGCATCCCGTCTGCCCTTGTTGATCCTGGTAGGTGCCCTCCGAACACATCTCACAAAATTCTGTTGAATAAATGGAAAAGGTTTAAGAAAACATTTTTATTGTCAAACAAGAAAAAGCAACAAATAAAGAAATGCTCATATACAAATTATTGTAGTGGTCTTAAATTTAATGGAAAAAAATAGTGTGGTCAAGCAGATGACAAAAAATAATGATTCCTCATAACTAATAGTGCTAAATTTTGAAGATTTTTTAAAATTTAATTGATAGCATAAAACAACTAAGAAAAATGTTTGTGCTTTGCGTCCTCACATCAAACAACAATCAATAAAGGGCCCCAAAATAGTAGAAGTGTAAAACCATTCAAATGGGAATTAGGTCCATTTTCAACATTTGGTTAGGTATGCTGTACTGGCCAATATTTCATTTTACAAATACATGTTTTTTAAAATATCCTTCTCATAACTAGATATCATTGAGATGGAAGCCATCTCTGTGGGCCCCGCTGTGAATAATGTGCATTAAAAAAATGTATCTTTACCATAGGACATGGGTTTGTCAACTGAAATCAAAGTTTTTGACCTTGACCTTTGACCAAGGAAGTTGTAAATAAATTATGACACACTCTTTGGTGTTGGTTTATATACATGTCAAGTATAAACTTTGAAATGATAACGGTTCTCAAGATATAGAGCGGACACGATCTTTACCATAGGACATGGGGTTGTCAACTGAAACCAAAGTTTTTTTACCTTGACCTTTGACCTAGGAAGTTGTACATACATCATGACACGCCCTCTGGTGGTGGTTAATAAACATGTAAAGTATAAAGTATGAAATCATAATGGTTCTCTAGATATGGAGCGGACACAAAGTTAAAGTGTTACGGACGGACGGACAGACTGATCACTATAGGGCGACCCGCCTTTGACCTAGGAAGTTGTACATACATCATGACACGCCCTCTGGTGGTGGTTAATAAACATATAAAGTATAAAGTATGAAATCATAATGGTTCTCTAGATTCGGACGGACGGACGGAAGGACGGACGGACGGACAGACTGATCACTATAGGGCGACCCGCCTAAAGGCGGGGCCCTAATTATGACTAACACAAAAAGACAACTTACCAGTAGATCCATCAGAGAAGGTTCCCACATCACATATGTAACTCTGTCCTCCTCGACAGGCATACCCTGGATCACATGCAGCACACACGCTAGGACACGATACATCAGTACAGTTAACATAATGGTAATCATCACATCGTGAGGCAACACCATCCTGACATATCTACAAAATAAAGGTCATTTCCAAGATCTTAATTGCCATAAGTCTAGCGGTGAAAAAACTTAACAGAGCCTTTCTAAGATCTATCTGCCATACCCACTACCCCTACCTCTCACCCATTCGAAACAAAAAAGAAAAAGAAAAAAGAAAAGAATTATGATTTGAGATAAGACACTCAACTATGAGATTATTAACTGACTCAAGACAGACCCTTGAGCACATGCCATATGCCATAGGATCTGCGTACCCTTCTGGAGCACCTGAGATAGCCCCCAGTCTTTGGCTGGGTTTGTGTTGCTTAGTTTTCAGTTTTTTAGGTTGTGTCTTGTGTATTATTATTTGTCTGTTTGGTTATTTTCTTTTTTAACCATGGCGTTGTCAGTTTATTTTTCATATATGATTCTGAATGTCCCTCTGGTATCTTTTGCCCCTCTTTTGAAGTAACTCGTAGGAAAGGTAGAGTACAGACCAACCTATCATATACAAAGCATATGTTTTATGAAAGCTATCTTTTTTTTTTATCTCCACCGACTCCCCCTTTAATCTTGATCAGGGAAATAACCATATGATCATAGTATTACTAGACCTACCCATCCTATAGGACAAGGAGAACATTCTCCAGCAGCACCAAAGGAGTGTTCTGTTGGAGACCTGTCACATGTGCCTGAGTCTTCACATCTACCACATGTGTGGTTTGCTCCATCTCCAAGACAGTAGAAAGATGTGTAACACCTCTCGCACGTAAAGTCCCCTGTAATTAAAGCACAAGTTCAAAATGAAGGTTTTTCATTTTTTAGATCCCTTTAGATCAAATCATAAATTTTGGTGAATATACCATGGAATCAAATATATCCCTGAAAAAAACTATTTTTCCTCAATTTTGGATAATTGGTTACCATTTATTTAAAAACAATAGACTGCAGTAGATTAGTACCACATTTTTAAAGTTCCATTCCCCAGGTCCCATATTTTTTTCTAATAAAACAGCCCTCATGTGTATCCCTATCTAAAAACAAATTCAAATATTTTTACTCTAAATATAGAAAAAAGAAGATGTGGTATGATTGCCAATGAGACAACTGTCCACAAGAGACAAAAATGACACAGAAATGAACAACTATAGGTCACCGTACGGTGAAAATGTTTACAACTGTACTTACAATGGAATTGTTCTGCTTGAGTACATCCAGCAAATTCCATTCTAAGTGCTATAGCCCCTGTCCAGTTCTGGGGATTTATTTTGATATATCTGGACAGTATGGGAGGATCAAGGGTCAATTCTGCTGTAGAGGTACTATCAATATTTCCTAGAAATATCTGAAAATTAAAAACATACAGTATTTAATACATAACAATTCATAAGTCCCTCATTGCAGAAATATTGATAAATGTTATTTATAGCATTATCAACCTTATACAGTACAAAAATTCACAAATATATGTGCAATCATGTATATCTTCTTTATCAGCAGGCTTTGTTGGTATAATTTAATTTATTATATTGATTTGCACTGTGAATATATAATATCTGTCCAAATAATTAGACCCGAAAATGATCTGAATAGGGGATATTTGAGTAGTGACTTATGTCCAAATTGTTAATGGATTTCATAGTTTAGATCACCCCATGTTTTTTGGTGGGGTTCGTGTTGTTTATTCTTTAGTTTTCTATGTTGTGTCATGTGTGCTGTTGTTTGTTTGTGTTTTTCATTTTTAGCCATTGGCGTTGTCAGTTTGTTTTAGATTTCTGAGTTTGACTGTCCCTTTGGTATCTTCCGTCCCTCGCGGACGGGCTACCGCGGGTCTCTCGACCATCGACGCCGGCAAACTATACCCTCGGTAAAAAAATTTTACGAGGGTGAAATTTTCATCGAGGTGTCGCACGTTAGACGCGGACGGGCTACCGCGGGTCTCTCGACCATCGAGGCCGGCAAACTATACCCTCGGTAAATTTTTTTTACGAGGGTGAAATTTTCATCGAGGTGTCGCACGTTAGACGCGGACGGGCTACCGCAGACAGATTGTCATGGGTGGATCCAGGGGGCCCTGAGGGGCCCGGGCCCCCCCCTTTCGTGGGAAAAAATTTGGTTGATTATAGAGAATCATTGAAGCATGACTGGAGCGGCCCCCCCCCTTAGGTCAGTCAGCGGCCCCCCCCTTAGGAAAAGTTCTGGATCCGCCACTGGATTGTGTTAATGAGACTGCAACCTAACGAAATAAAAACATGAATGTTTCCTGGAACAAAGCCCTCTTTGTGTTGTAGTAGTGTTAAACCTCTGTAAAACACTACCCACAATCGTCAATAAAGTAAGCTTAAAAGATATGTATGTGGATTCATTTATTTTCGTGGAACAAGGTAAACTTACATATTAGTTGATATTATCATAGTTTTGCCTATTAAATTCTTTATTGAAAAAGCACTTTACGCCCATATGGGCCAATGGCTTAAAGCGTGTGTCTGCATACAAGCCATTTATAACTGAACATTGAATTTTGTGGTAACCTGTACAAACGAAATCCACAACAAGAATGAGCCCCATCCACACTATCATTTTCTATGTTCAGTGGACCGTGAAAATGGGATAAAATCTCTAATTTGGCATTAAATTAGAAAGATCATTTCATAGGGAACAAGTTTACTAAGTTTCAAGTTGATTGGACTTCAACTTCATCATAAACTACCTCGACCTTAAACTTTAACCAAAAACTTTAACCTGAAGCGGGACTGAAGGACAATCGGATGGACAGACAGAGGGACGAACAGACAAACGAACGCACAGACCAGAAAACATAATGCCCATAAATGGGCCATAAAAATTGTTATCCAACGAAAAAAAATGAAACCACAGCATGTAAGTTGTTACTTACAAATTCTCCCGAAGTACTCTGATACAGTGTCCAGTTTCCAGCATCATCATCTGTATAGTAAAGTTTAAATGCTGTCACCCAGTTGGCTTCGTCTGACTGACCTTGTAGATATAACTTAGTAAATTTATATGGATCTTCCATATCAACCTGAATATACTGGTCAGCATCATTTGTTCCAGCCACCCAAGCACCCGAAAAGGCAGTTACAGCTACAAAAAATATGGCAGGTATTAATTTCACAGAAAAGCATTCTGTTTATTTTTTTGGTTTTTTTTCAGGCTGTGGATTAATCATTTTTCAAGGGTATTAATTTTTGTGGATTTTGTAAATATAGGTTAACCTCTAGTTTAAATGTTAAACAAAGTACAAATTTTAAATAGCCTTGTATGCAAATTATGGCAAACCAAATAATCAAATATCCACAAAATGCAATTTTCAAGTAAAATCCTTTGATACTTTTTAAAAAAGCCTGTAAAACAACCTTTTAATTAACATATGCCAATTTCAGAAAGAGAAAGAAGAAGTCGGAACTGCCAACAGATGCATACTAGAATAGTAAATAAACTTAGGTGACGGTTGGCACCTGTTAAACCATTTAAACCTGTTGCATTTTTATGCACCTGTCCTAAGTCGGGAGTCTTTTGATCAGTGGTTGTTGTTATTGGTGTGGTTCATAAGAGTTTCTTGATTTATATAAAGAATAGACCATTGGTTTTTCTGTTTGAATTATTTTACACTAGTCATTTGTCAATAGCTAGCTGTTTTCAGTAAGAGCCTAGGCTCTGTGTCAAAGACCTATTATTGTTTACTTTTTATACATTGTGGATTGGATGAAGATATTTCTCATTCATACCACATCTTCTTGCTCAGTTTTGCTCATTTTTAGGTAGTGTTCTACAACTGTGTTTGGTTTCATCAATATCCATTCAGCTTTTAAGGAGAAATTGCTTTTAAAGCATATAGAAAGATATATGACCTCTTCAAAGATAAATTATTAAAAAAAAAATACCGGAGATAAAATGTACTTACTATCATCAAGATGGGTAAGATTGAGCCTTCCTCTGGCAGGTTTACTATATTCATCTCTTGATGATGAGGCTGTTATTAGTTCATCTCTCACAATACCACTGGATATTCCTATAATCTCATCACATTCTGAAAATAACAAAGAAATTATGAATGGTATCGAAGAAAAATTATACCATGAACATTCCAATTACATTTGCCTCAATTTGTTTTTGATTTTTTTTTTTTTTTTTTTTTTTTTTGTGTGAAAATAGTGAGAATATTTTTGGAGAACTGAGTTTCATGAGTTTCACTTTGAACACCACTATGAAGTTCCACAACAACCTATAATTGAACTCAGTTTTGCTCAGGTAGTGTTCTACAACTGTGTTTGGTTTCATCAATATCCATTCAGCTTTTAAGGAGAAATTGCTTTTAAAGCATATAGAAAGATATATATGAACTGAAACAGGGTGATTTCTTTATACCCTGAAACTTTGTTTGCTTTTATCATACTCACATCAACAATTCCTCAATTTGAAATAAAGTGCAATTTTCTTATTTAAAGCTGTTGTTTTGATTCATTATTATTTGTCGAAACCAATTTTCGTGAATTTCCTCCCTATGTCAAATAGAATAATAATTCTAAATCTTCAAAGAAGTACAAATTTAAGGATGTTCGCTACTCTGTCTAAAAATTACAAGCTTTTTAAAAGACTGTTATAAATTGAAAGTATATGAATAAAGAAACTAAAAAACTACAAAAAAATGGAGGGTACTTGTGCTTGTTTTGGAGATATAAGCCATTGAAAATTTGGCGGGAAATAATTCTCTCTAGATTTTTCTTTCACTCAACATTGGCACCTTTTTTGTTTAAAAAACTATGAAAAAATAACAAGGATTTCATAAGATTTTGAAATATGGCTTTTTAAATAATATGTAATAAAAATATGAAAAGAAAAGTAGGGGTTAGTGGGCCAATTTTTTTAATGTTAATACATTGATAAAATCAGAGGATTCCGAAAATGGCAACAATTCAAAATGTAGAGGAGCAAACATCCTTAACATAGTCTTGTATGCAGACTTGTCAAAAGTACCAAATCAAATATTTTTCCTGACACAATTTTACCTACACACAGAAAAAATACCAGCAAAAATATTAAAATCCACAGTACTAGTACATCAATAGCTATAACAAACAATGGTACTTACGAAAATCTACAATCCAGTAGCCTGGTATCCGAAGATAAAATTCACCATCACTATCTGTGGTATTTATCATAAATGTGATATTGGTCCTGTCAAAAAGTTCATCGATAAGACAGGTATTACTGAGATTCACAGTCACATTGAAAACACTGCCATGAGGCGGATTCCCAAGGTCAATCACAGCGACCTCTACAGTAACTTCTGTGGTGCCATTGTAAACTTGTTCTCTGATAGCCAAGGCTTCGCTGTAGTCTAATGATGGTCTGAAAATGAAATGGCATAGGTCAATATTACATGATCTTGAATACAACATTTTTGAAATTCCATAGATGGTTTGTAATGTGTTGTTTTCGTTAATTTTTAACTTACGGTAATAATAACTAAACAAGAATGTGTCCAAAGTACACGGATGCCCCACTCGCACTATCATTTTCAATGTTCAATGGACCGTGAAAATTGGTAAAAAATATAATTAGGCATTAAAATTAGAAAGATCATATCATAGGGAACATGTGTACTAAGTTTCAAGTTGATTGGACTTCAGCTTCATCAAAAACTACCTTGACCAAAAACTTTAACCTGAAGCGGGACAGACGGACAAACGAACGGACGAACGGACGGACGGACGAACGGACGAACGGACGAACGCTCAGACCAGAAAACATAATGCCCCTCTACTATATATCGTAGGTGGGGCATAAAAATATGACAGAACTGTTAAAATTAAGATTTTAAGGAAGTTTGGGGTTTGCAAATTGCCTCATAAAAGTGACTTTATTTTGTCAAGTTTTAAAAGTTGACTTCATTTTATCATGTTTTATGCTGTCGTTAATTTCTAGTTTAAGGTCAAATAGTAACCATAAGTACGTTAAATTATATAGATAAGCAATGATATCCTCAGATATACAATCTAACCTTCATATCAGAATTCCACCCCCACCATCCCTTAAGAGCCTACCAGAGCAAGTTTGTCTCTTCTTCTATTTTTGAATTCTATGTAAATATCAATGTACAACTTGCTGTATTGAAGTCAGTGCAAATAAAATTGGTTTTTTTTGGCAGGATTGAAGTTTTTATGCCCCTCCTACTATAGTAGAGGAGCATTATTTTTCTGCCCTGTGTGTGTGTCTGTCTGTTTGTTCATTTGTTCATCCGTTTGTCTGTCTGTCCCGCTTCAGGTTCAGGTTTTGGTCGACTGTTAGTTTTTGATAAAGTTGAAGTCCAATCAACTTGACACTTAGTACACATGTTCCCTATGACATGATCTTTGTAATTTTAATGCCAAATTAGATTTTTGACTCCAATTTCATGGTCCACTGAACATAGAAAATGATAGTACAAGTTTCAGGTTAAAGTATTTGGTCATGGTAGTTTTTGATGAAGTTGAAGTCCAATCAACTTGAAACTTAATACACATGTTCCCTATGATATAATCTTTCTAATTGTAATGTCAAACTGGATATTTTACCCCAATTTCACGGTCCACGTAATATGTAAAATGATACTGCGATTGAAGCATCCGTGTACTATGGACACATTTTTGTTTTATCGTAATTTAAATACTTGCTCTTCAAGAAGAACTCCTGACACATGGTACTGGAACTGACCATTAGTACCACTGTCAGCATCAGTAGCCCCTATAATAAACAGTGGATCTAGCTGAAGTAGAGGGCGCTCTGTTGTGAAGTATAAATCACTTGTAATATTCATCACTGGACAATTATCATTGACATCTGTAATTTTCACCTAGAAAGACAAAATACATGTATTTACACATATACAGTGCAGTGTATTCCTGAATACAAATTTTGGAATTCCTGAATACGGTAAATTCAGAAAATATTGTAATGTGTTTATTAATGCATAAAATGCAATAGAATCAGGTTCATAAAAATAAAAACTCACATCCATAATTTCTATAGTAGTATTGTGGATTTGCAATATTAAATGCACACATCAATTTGAAATTTACAGTGCATCTTTATATGAAATTACAGAAATTCATTATTCACGAATAATATGATTAAACTAAAAGCTTACATTTGAGCATTAGTTGTCTTGTTACTACTATTTTTCACATTTTGTTATCCAGTGAGTTTTATAGCTAACTTTTTGGTTATATGTATGGGTTTTGCACAATGTTTGTGCCCTGTGCAACCTGAAGTTGTTCACATGATGTTTCTTTGATTTTTTTACACGAAATGATATAAAAGGGCATAAAAATATAGTATATATACCAATACACATAATTAACAGCGCCTGGTGATGTTTCATAGCCTGACAGGTTTAGGTCTAAAAAGGACCTTCATCAGAGGCAGAATGGTGGATTAACGTTTGCACCCTATTTATATAGATATGGTAACCGACAGTTCCGATTTAACCGGCGGTTAAGTTAACCTGCGGTTCAGATTTGGCCTATTGATATAAAGGGGCATACTTGAGAACAGTTAAAGTAACACCACCTTAATTTGAATTTGATTTGAGTTTTGTGGTAATAAGCATTATGTATAAGTGTCATAATATATAGTTGAAGCAAACTTAAAGTTAATAAAACTGAAACAAATTTGGGATGTCAATAAGTTTAGAAGAATACATAAACAGACAAGGGTAACACTTAATGACCCTCCAGTAACTTCAGGGGCATACAAATTGACTTAGTCATTTAGTAGAAAATTTCTGCAGTCCAATAAATAGTTTCTTACCATGAACCTTGAGTTTGGGCAGAAATAATATTAATAAATCAGGTTGGAATCGTTAGACCATGCAATTCTATGGTCATGTTCTACAGCAACTTAAACAGTTACCTTGACGACCAATGACCCAGTCTGAGCAGCATTAGTATCAATCACTCTAAAGACAAGATTATACGACTCAGCAACTTCAAAGTTAAGTTCTGTTGCCAGGGTCAGTAGTGCTTGTGTTGTTGTGATTGTGAATGTTTCCATAGCTGCATTATTTGGATCTGGGGTTTGTGTGTTACTCGTACAAGCTGAAAGTACAGGAGGCAAGTTAATGACAAAAGGTACAAAAATGCTGAAATTACAAAGTTAAAAAAAAATAAAAGTGTGCTTGCTTTCAGAACAGATGAAATGCTTTGCCAAATGAAGATGTTTAAAGCTAAACATTTAAAAGTCCGTCACTTTTAACCCCCTTTATTCAAGATATTCATTTTTTGTCTGTTTGGAGACTAGGTACTTCAAATTTTGGTCTTCCAAGTATCAAGATCAGTGGCAGATCCAGGGGGGGGGGGTCCCAGAGGTTGGAACCCCCCCTTTTTTTTGGCCGATCAATGCATTTAAATGGTGGTGGATCCAGCCATTTTAAAAAGGGAGGTTCCCAACCCAGGACAAAAGGGGGGGGTTCCTACTATGTCTTCAATAATAAACAGGCATTTAAACTATATACCGGTACTGTAAATCCAGAAATCATTGCATTCATTCATTATTTCAAATTTATAAGAATGGACAAAAATACAAGATATATGATTGACTTTTCAGGATAATCTCAATACAAATACATGTATCAGATGTCAGAATGAGAGTTTTTATAAAAACTGTGACATTCATCTAGCCGCAATACTCACAACAATAAAAACCTCACAATTATTTTTGATTCACAGTATCAAGCTCTTAATCAAATCATTCCAAAACTATAAAGATATAATAAATTTCACGGAAAATATCACAGATCAACATAAAATTCTAAATTACCAAAAACAAACTCGAGTTTCTTGTGTACAATTTGGAAATTAGTATGGCGTTCATTATCACTGAACTAGTATATATTTGTTTAGGGACCAGTTGAAGGACGCCTCCGGGTGCGGGAATTTCTCGCTACATTGAAGACCTGTTGGTGACCTTCTGCTGTTGTGTTTTTTTCTATGGTCGAGTTGTTGTCTCTTTGGCACATTCCTCATTTCCATTCTCAATTTTATTGAGATATGACATAAGACCTTTACTGTTATTCCATATACTAGCTATATGACCTATTAAGAATGCAATATATCTATATAAACCTACCAATATACTGGAGACTGGTGCCAGTAACAGTGACATAATTATAAGTAGGTGGAGCTATTGTAGTTGCTGCATTTTGATTGGTTGTTGTGTCATCTTTGAATGCAAAATGTCGAGCTTCATTTCCTACAAAATAATAGAATTAAGATGCACATTTAACAACTTATTTCAGATGATCTGTCTCATACTTCAAAGTCATCTTTTAGCTATAGTGTTGATTTTGCATTCCCTCAATCTGCTTTGGCAACTTTCAGCTCAGGCTTCTCATTGGCTGAAGCAAATTAATGTTTTCTATGACCATCTTTACTTCAAAATTTTTGAATATTTAAATCCTGATCAGGACTTTCATATATGCATCTAGATCTTAATTCACTTCCATGTCTCTTGCTAACATCAGGTTTGTTTGTTTATATGAACTCATACACATATATATGTTTTATCTTGGTATTTATTTATTTATTCATTTAGAGCTTCCGATATCTTTCTTAGTTTAAGTTAGCAAGACATGTTTACCCTTCTCAAATGCAAGCTCCTGATATCATTCTACATTTTATAGATTTTTAAGAAAGCCCATAAAATTAATGGGAAATAACTCTTTAATAATCAGTGATATTGTATCTTTGTGTCAACTATTTTTATAACATGTATATTCTAGCCTTCCAAGTAACAAAGATTACATTCCTTCTTTTTTTTTTTTTTTTATATCTAAGAGCATTGATGGAAATGACTGACCAAAAAACAATACTAATAAAAAGAGTTTCATCCCCTTACTGAAATTTATCCCTTTGAAAATTGATCTATACATCTCTCAGTGTTAACTTTCCATGGTATTCAAATTTCAAAAGAACCCATCTTAAATTTTGTTGTCTGCCCCATGCATACATTCTCTTAGAAACTCCATTTTGTTTTATCTTCGCTCATGACACAGTGGGTCCTCCACCTTTTACAGGTAATTAAAATGTTTTAATCTTTTTTTAAGGACTAAGGATTTCAAACCACTATAGGTAAGACATTAAAAAAAAGATGGATAAAAACTGACCTTTATAAAGTTCTATTGTGTATGGTGGGCCTGATGTGAAGATGTCCCACAAGGTAAACTCTCCCACTAAACCATTCACATGTAGATTCTCAGCAGCCGTATATTTATAATGCATGGGTTCTGTATCACCAACATGATTAGTGAGATAGACACTGTCAAAATGGAGTAACAACTGAGAAGAACATCCTGCTCGTTCCACATGGAATATTTCAAACAGGTACGAATCATCCACCTGCAAAGACAAGTGAGAAATAATGTGGATTCACTTCATTTTCTTGGAAACCAGTTTTCTAGATAGAAAACAAATTTTATTCTCTTGGTTTTGCAAAATTTTCCAGGAATTGACAAGAACCAGTAATCCTATATTGAATGGCCTTGTACATGTGTATTTTTTTCAAACTTAAATTGACTGGGTAAATATTAACCTTTTTAAATTTCTTAATGTATTATTTTTGAAAGTATAAGAAAATTGTATGTCTAAATCATATTTATAAATATACTAGCCTGTAATATGAATAGTTTACATTTTGAATAAATTTCCTAGAAATATGGTACTTTTTAAACAAGTTTCATAATTTCTAGGGCCAAAATTATGAATTAATGAACCAACTTCGATAAACATTTGAGTTCGTGGATTTCCATCACAGAATCTAATTTGACCCAAAAGCCCCAAATAATAAAGATGTATTGGATAAATAAATTATACCCAAGTAATTCAAACCTTTGTTTTTTGTAATATTATAAAATCCATCAGCATTCCCAAACAACTTTAATATTCATATTTGGTGGTGCTCCTACTAAAGGAGGGAGATACAGAACATACATACATATCCCAAAATCCAAGCTAATTGTGATTCACCAATAAAAAGTACATTCTTTGTAATTATAAAATGATATCAAACCTCTAAATCCAATGAGACAGTAGAAGCCAAGGGAGTTAATCCAGTACAGACACCTCCTACAATGGTGCCTTCTTCTAATGTTAAAGTTCCTCCTCCTAAAATAAGTAAATAATGTTACTTAGATGCCATTGAATCTAACTTTGATACACTAAATAAATTGTAAAGAATTTTTTTGAATTTTTGACAATTCAGTCTTTTTCTTAACTTCTTTTCTAGCTTTATATTTGTCTGGTAGTGAACCTCCCTTCAATTTCCACACTATTCTAATGGGTTGCTATGATCATATTCAATCTATCTAAACTTCATTTTGTTTGTAGTCTTGTCTTTAATGAATTTTTTGTATTTGTAAATCTGAGACTATTGTAATCTGAGCACATATATAACATTTAAAGACATTTGTTTTAAATATTTTTCAGTGGTAAATGAATAAAACAACAGTTATAGTCAATTATAGATAAAGAAAATGTTTCTAACCATCAAAGATTCATTATTTACAATAATATCATCTAATCAGCATGTAGCAATGTATGCTTTTGAAATGATTACCCAGAATGCTGTTAGATTCAGAAATTTCAAGATTACCCACAATACCTCTTGACTTCCTATTTACCTGTTGCAGCAGCTGCAGATAAATCAACAGTCTGACATGCCACACTGGCTGATGCTCTATTGGCAATGATTTCTATTACCAATACTTTGTTGAGAAATACCCATAATTCCTCTCCTCCACCAACAGTTATCTTTTCACTTCCTGCAAACTTCAGCCCAGTTCTTATGGCAGAAGTATAACTGGAAAACATATAAAGACATGATACAAAACCATAGAGATCAATAATTTCTGATCGTGTGGTATTATTATTATTTGTGAGATGCCAATTTTTGTTTATTTTTAATGGGTTCATGCTAATCACACATATAAATGTTAAATGAATTACAAATATGTTCTTCAAGTTTGTATGCAGACTTTGATTTGTTATATATTTTTCTGTTTTGAGTTGAGCCTTTTTCAACTAATTTGTATAGTTCATTCTTTTGTTGTACTGTTTCACTACTGTCCCAAGTTGGCAGGAAGGTTGGGATCCCGCTTACATGTAGCCCCACCACATTCTGTATGTATGTGTATGACCCAAATCAGGAGCCTGTTATTCAGCAGTTGTTGTTTGTCGCTGTGTTACATATTTGTTATTCGTTCCTTTTTTTGTACACTAATTAGGCTTTTACTTTGCTTCTTTGAATGGTTTTAAATTTGTGATTTCTGGGCCTTTTATAGCTGAAATGAATAGTATGATATAGATCTCTTATAAAACTCTATCAAAGTCACTCACACAATAAAAGTAGGTCACAGTGACTCAATGTTAGTACATGAACTAAAGAAGCTTTAAAAGTGCTTGACTAGATAGGAAAATATATCTATAAACTTTTTTAAATGTAATAATTAGAAGACTTACAAAAAGTTATGGAGAATGCCACCACAATCTGTCTGACCTTCTGCTCCATACCCAGAATCATCAGCCAGGAAGTAGGAATCACTATAGTAACTGAAAAATACAGATGGTAAATGAAAAAAACCTAACAACTCATACCTTTTTTTTTAAATTAGCTTCTTTTTAAGATGAATATACCCTCTAGTATTTTAATTTTTAGTTTTCAAAATATTTTCTTGTGAGATATCCCAGCAATTTTCTATTCCAATAGCCACAAACTTCATCATCAAACTTCAACTTCAAAAAATCAATCAAACAGACCCCAAATTAATTCTATATGTCACATAATACTTCATAACATGATAAACATAAGTCTTTAAGGTGGTACCTAACACTACAGGGAGATAACTCTGTAAAGTCAGCTAAACGTTTTAATTACGTTGTGTTGTAAAGGGAATATTAAGCTTCTCTGTGATCAAAATTGATTTTTGTCAAACTGCTATATAACTCGTGTATTTTTTCTAATAAAATGGTTGGTTCAAAATTTTTGAAATTTTAATATTTTTGTTAGAGGGTCAAAGAAAATACTTTGTCAAAATTTTATGAAAATTAAACCAGCCAAATTAATTTTAGTGAAAGTGTTGGGTACCACCTTAAAATCAATATATTTTCTAACTACAGTAAAACCTGCATCAAAAGTAACTGATTAACAGACTGCCATAATGTGGGTTTTACTGTACTTACTTGTGTACATCAGATCCAGATGAATTGTCCACAGTCAAAACAATTTCTCTATCCAGTTTTATATTAGCAGTAGTATCTCTGAACCAATCAGAGAATGTGTCAGAAGTGGGATCAGTAGATATGGCTGGCCAGGACCCAGTAGGACTGATCACATGGTATGGGTTTGATGGTGTCATTGATGCAGCTGTTCCAAAGTCATCATTACTGATGGTAAAATCATACACACTGACAGGTAAGGAATTAGGAACTGGAATTAAATAGAAATTTGGTTAGGGATATTCCAGAAAAAAATGTATGGAGGGGTTGGAAGGCAGTTTTTGGCAGGACCCGCCACCCAGACAATTTTAATTGAGAATTATGGTGCATTATAGTGTGAAAAGTTGCTCTGATACCCATCACCTATGTATTATTAATATAATGTGCCTTCCAACCCCCCCCCCCCTCCCCCTCCATACATTTTTTTCTGGAATAGCCCTTACCATAATAAATATATTCAAAAATCATCATTTTCTGATATTGATGTTGATGCAATTTGTTTAAAAAAAATTGAAGGTTAAATTTACATCAGATTTTCTCGTATGACGTTGATTGTTTGTCTTTTAGTATTTTTTTTCCTTTTTGCCATGGTGTTTGAATAACTCTTTATTATCTTCTGTTGCTCTTGCTTCAAGCTGACTTGGCAACAATTTAATTTCATTATTTTCTAACACTGTTGATGTATTTAAAAAGGGAAGATCCAATTTCGTTTGACATATTCATAATAATTTATTTTCTATTCAAGAATGTTGCAAAAAACTAATTAGTTTCCAATGTGTCCTTTTTATCTGCTTTTATACTGAACTGATCTGTTGGATAAAAATAAAATGGTTTCAGCTTTTACTTTACCTGACGTATTGGATTGTGTTTGTCGGATATAAACTGTTTCTGGTATACTCTTGGCTGAAGTATAACCATTAACTTCAAGTTGTATAACACAGTCATAGGAATTCAAGGGAAGTAATCCATCAGTATCTTTGAATGTTACTGATGCACTATTGGTGGTTGATGGTATGGTTACAGTAACAGTTTCAGTCTTTGTCAGGGTAGCAGCTGTGGTACTGGTACAAGTTACTATATAGTTCCTGAAAAGAAACCAGTTTTATTTCAAATTCAAATTGCAAAAATTGCAAAAGCATAAACATGTAATTAATCCTGAAGTTGGGGTAAAAACTCTTTTTTGCATTAAACTTAGAAAAATCATATCATAAGGAACATCAAGTTGAAATTTTGTTTCATTAGCTCATCAAATTTAATTTCAGTTTCATGAATGGGGGTACAAGTTAAAAGTGCCTTCCAACCACCCATATGATTGATTTTTTCAATGTTTTATGATAGACAGATTAATCTGTTCAATCAATGTCAATGGCAGTGTTGCAAAAATCAATTTGTGACAATAACATGCTGATTGATGTAAGGTAATTATAGTGTATTTACCATGTTGCCACATTAGCTCCTACAGCTTCAGTTGTGTCATTAGTATCAAACACAGCATAAAGACTTGATGGCCGATTCCACTGTATTTTCATTTCCGTTGACGAAACTGCAGTTCCTACAATATTCTCTGCACCTAAAAAAAATAAAAGTAAGCTGTTGAAAATTGTCAGACAGCTGGACCTGACCAGCTAATTTTGATACTTGGATTATTTCATTATGTGCTGCTGAGAACTGTTTTGTATCAAATCACAAACGGTATGGAAAGCCTAATATACATATATTTCCACTGCTCTGAATCAACAGCAAAATTGGTTGTATCTCAAAAGTTATTGTGCTTAAATATCTTTTAGGGTAAGACTTGTATCTTGTTTGACCTCCTTTAAAAGTTATAAAGAATGAATATTTTTTTGACAAAAACATTAAGATTAAGTCGCATTCCAAAATAAAAATTGATTGTTAGTGCTTGTGGTTATAGAAAAGTGCCTCATACCCCTTCCCCCCTTAACATTTAACCCCAGAAAAGCCCTAAATCTATTAATACCACTTACTGCACTGGAATTTCTTGGTATCATTCAATGTATCAAAATATTTAAAACTAGTAGAGTTGATAAGTCCTGCTTCAAATGTAACACCTGCTAGAGCAGATGGACTAGCACATGTACCACCAGTAACTGTGTCCTTCACATAGTACAGACTGTATGCCGTACTACATTCACAACCTAAGGAATTTCCTGTCAAATTCCTGTAAAAATAAAACAACAAAGAGTAGCATTATGCTCTTAATTTAAGGGCAAACCAATTAACCAAAAACTTCTTATAAAATTGTTTTGAGATTTTTATAAATGCAAAAAATGCAACTTTGTTAGAATCACAATAATAAAAACTTGCATTTTGATATATGATTCATATATCTTTATGCAAATTTCCTGAAATCTCAATAATTAAATTTGCATTTTCCTCTATTCTGTAAAAATCGAAATAATAAATACATGCAATAATTTCTGAATTCACAGTAAATTATATTTAATGTATAAATTAAACATGTCCAATTTATATACCCTTCTCAAGGTATGAATAATTTCTGCCTATGCTTCTTCAAAAATTTTCTCATTCAAGAATGTTCATTATACATCCTTTAAAATTCACTGATACTAATTTAGTTGGTTAGCAAAAGAAAGTTGTAATTTTGTAGTTTTGCCAAAGCCTGCATTAAGCATATAGAAATTCTGTACTATATTGAGCATTTAAATTCATGGTTATTTACATATGAAATCCAAGAAAAAATTGTATTCAACCAAAATAATGAATCCACAGTTTACTATGATACTTACACAACTATGCTGTTATTGACTGGGAATCCTCCTAAAGTTTCTATCATGTTACCTCCAAGGTTAAGAGAGGTCAGTGTCTCCATGGAAATGGCTGGGAAGTAGGACAGCTGGTTACTGCTCAGGTCCAGAGTCTCAAGTTTATCTAAACCGTTAAATGATCCTTCCTCTATATACTGAATCTCATTATTTTGTAACAACCTGGGAAAAAAATACAAGGTATGAATAAGTAGCTAATTTTTTAAACATCCAAATTTGTACCAAATAATGAACACAAGGCTAAGCAGTAGTACTGAAACTTTTCACTTTCCGTTAAGCTATAATCAACATGCACAGTTTTTTAAAGTAGTTATCTCTCCCTTTTAGAAATAAATGCATCTACCAGGGGTTTTATGACACTATGTCAACATAGGTCAGCTGATAGCTATTGTGTATAGGTAATCGGTAGTCACCCTGGCGCCTTAACAAAATATCATAGAATACTCTGTAGCCAAAGTAATGCCACAAAGTAACAAGAGGCTGTCACAATGACAGCAAACCGGATTTATTAACATTTATTTGTGTCCTGGCAATATCACAAGAACCACAACTGATGAACGGTAAAAGTGAAAATTGTCAATATCAAATTTCACCTCCATTTTTTCATCAGTATCAACATATCAAAATTTGAAAAGCTTAGGTTGAATGGTTCATGAGTAAATGCAACAACATGAATAGAAACACCATTTTTCGATCTTTCAAGAACCATAACTCCTGAACGGTAAAGTCAAAATCCTCATTATTGAACTTGACCTCCATTTTGTCATCAGTAACAACATATTAAAATTTGAAACGCTTTGGTTGAACAGTTCATTAGTAAATGCACGGATACGACTGGAAACACCATTTTTCAATCTTTCAAGAACCATAACTCCTGAATGGTAAAAGTCAAAATCATCATTATTGAACTTGACCTCCATTTTGTCATCAGTAACAACATATCAAAATTTGGGAAGCTTTGGTAAAACAGTTCATGCGTAAATTCACGGACACGACTGAAAACACCATTTTCAAACTTTCAAGAACCATAACTCCTGAACAGTAAACGTCAAAATCGTAATTATTGAACTTGACCTTCATTTTGTTGTCAGTCATGTCAGTAACAACATATTAAAATTTTAAAAGCTTTGGTCAAATGGTTCATGAGTAAATGCACGGACAACATTTGGTTGCCGCCCGACCGCCCGCCTGCCATATATCCCCAAATCAATAACCGACATTTTTGTCATAAAAATCCGGTTAAAAATGTATATTCTAGTCATGAAAATGTAAATACTAGAGGCTCTAAAGAGCCTGTGTCGCTCACCTTGGTTTATGTGAATATTAAAAGAAGCAGATGGATTCATGACAAAATTGTGTTTTGGTGATGGTGATGTGTTTGTACATCTTACTTTACTGAACATTCTTGCTGCTTAAAATTATCTCTATCTATAATGAACTTGGCCTATTAGTTTCAGTGGAAAATGTTAGTAATAATTTACAAATTTTATGAAATTTGTTAAAAATTGACTATAAAGAACAATAACTCCTAAGGGGGTCAATTGACCATTTCGGTCATGTTGACTTATTTGTAAATCTTACTTTGCTGAACATTATTGTTGTTTACAGTTTATCTCTATCAATAATAATATTCAAGATAATGACCAAAAACAGCAAAATTTCCTTAAAACTAACAATTCAGGGTCAGCAACCCAACAGGTTATCCGATTCATCTAAAAATTTCAGAGCAGATAAATGTTGACCTGATAAACAATTTTACCCCATGTCAGACTTGCTCTAAATGCTTTGGGTTTTGAGTTATAAGCCAAAAACTGCATTTTACCCCATGTTCTATTTTTAGCCATGGCGGCCATCTTGGTTTGATGGCCGGGTCACCGGACACATTTTTCAAACTACTAACCCAAAAGATGATTGTGGCCAAGTTTGGATTAATTTGGCCCAGTAGTTTCAGAGGTGAAGATTTCTGTAAAATATTACTAAGATTTACGAAAAATGGTTAAAAGTTGACTATTAAGGGCAATAACTCCTAAAGGGGTCAACTGACCATTTCAGTCATGTTGATTTAATTGTAAATCTTACTTTGCTGAACATTGTTGCTGTTTACTGTTTATCTCTATCTATAATAATATTCAAGATAATAACCAAAAACAGCAAAATTTCCTTAAAATTACTAATTCAGGGGCAGCAACCCAACAACGGGTTATCCGATTCATCTGAAAATTTCAGGGCAGATAGATCTTCACCTGTTTAACAATTCTACCCATGTCAGATTTGCTCTAAATGCTTTGGTTTTTGAGTTATAAGCCAAAAACTGCATTTTACCCCTATGTTCTATTTTTAGCCATGGCGGTCATCTTGGATTGTTGGCCGGGTCAAGCCACACATTTTTTAAACAAGATACCCCAACGATGGACGACGGACGCCAAGTGATGAGAAAAGCTCACTTGGCCTTTTAGACCAGGTGAGCTAACAAGTTGTTGTAATAAAATGTATGTTTAATTCAAAGGACTGTTTTTGTATAAGTTGTAAAAGTTATAAATGAAAAACAGAGGATGGAACCTCTACACAAATGAGTATAATATACAGAAAGTCTGTATCATTTTAATTTTGGAATTTGTGAATTACAATTAACAACAGACAAAGAGAGACAACTCTAGATTAATTTTTAATCAATTTGTGTTAAAAGGAAGGACTTCAACAAAGTTTAGAAAATACGTCAACAACTCTTGATCGTTGTTCTTCATCTCATTGTTATTCGTTCAGTATTGATATAGGGTCTTCTTCTATGAGTATTGCAATTAAATGCATGAGTGTAAAAATTATTTGACAGATATCTTCCACTCAGGCTTTGTTACTAAATTAAACCCTAATGCAAGGAAGCAATACACTACAATGTTCTTGTTTTCTTCTATTTTTATATTTTTGGGGAATTTATTCTTGAGACAACATTAAATATGTGCTACTTCATTTTCTTGTTGGTCAATTTCGATGATCAAAATTATGCAGTTCTCTTAATCCATGTTACAGACCTCACTGTGACTTTGAGAGGAAGAATAGCAATTAAAGTGCAGTTATTGTTAACCAACTTAATTTCGTGGATACTATATTTTGCAGTTAGACCTTTCTGCCCCATATCAAATTTGCTTGCTGTAGTTAATTGTAAAAAGATCGAAGTTTACATATTAAACTTGATTTATGTTTGCGTTAATTTTGAACTTTGAAAGATGCTAAACCAAATCGCTAGCGAAAAAAAATTGGTTTACAGTACTTTGCTTTAAAAGGTTTTTTTTATGTTAGATGTATGTTATGTTGTCAGATGAATTGACACATCATATCCTGAGTTCACGTACAGGATAAAAGATGAACCTTCATATAACCAAATGGATAATTATTAATTAAGTAACTCAATGTTTCAACAGTTTTGTTATTCAAAACATTCATGGAAGTTTTTTCTCTCATAGCTGGAATTTTCAGATTTATAGCAAATATTTCATTTTCTTATTCATGCATAAAACACTCCTATTTGACAAAAGGTAAACATTAATCAATCAATTTGCTGTTTCAGAATCTAATGCATTCTGGGTAATTTTTTCAAAAGCTTACAACACAACTTTGTGATTGGTCTGAAATAACTTTTAACAATGGGCATTCAAACAATAACATGACGTTATTTTATTTTGGGGTATGAAAAATGATATTACATACTATTCTTAAATTCAAGCAATAAATTATTAAATCAGATTATGAAAGGAAAAACAACTTACAAAGTCTTAAGATTAGTAGCAGACGTAAATGTAGTTGCTGTTATTTCTGTCAGTTTGTTATTATACATAGAGAAAATCTGTAGATTTGTCTGTCCAGCTAAAGATCCATCAGGTATCCCTGTTATTTCATTGTCCTCAAGGTAACTGAAAAAAATGTACACTCAGGTAACTTGAAGAAATAGAAAGACTCAGGTAACCAAATTAAATAAAACATTTAGGTAACTGCAATAAATAAATCCTAAAGTAAAAGATAACCTTATTCAAATTAAACTTAGATGAATTAAATAAATAATCATTATAAAAAGGTAACTGTTATTGCCTTTTTCAATGTAACTTTCCTTGATCAAGCTTTTAATACACATGCAATATGACCATCTTTTTAAAATTAATGTTATGAAAATCAAAATCAAACTTAACCAGCATTTTATGGTCTATGACATTGTGTTCACCCTACTTTATCAACTGGAAACAAACTGTGACTGATGGACAGACATGTGCGACTGTGTGTAACTATATAGAACCTATTCGAGGCTTGAGTATATACATCATGTAATCCAACAGCCTCAACTTCTATAAAATTTTACAGGAGATAATTTTATCTACTTACATTTCTCTGGGAGTAATCTGACTCAGGGCTATAGGATAAATGGATAGAGAATTCTCATTCAGATACAGATATGTAACTGTGACACTATCAAACACATTAGCCTTTATATAAGCTATATTGTTCTTGTTTAGATACAAGTATGTGACAGAGGATGTTCCAGCGAAAATTGATCCATCCAGGCTGCTGATAGAGTTACCATATAAATAGCTACAAAATAAAAAAATTATTAAGGAATAGAATTATTGACTGTTCATTTTCTTTGTTTTCTAATAAAAAAATTGCCTCATAGACTACCGTATTCTATACTGTGGATTCATTATTTTTCGTTGGATACCAATTTTCCTAACTTTCGTGGGCACAGGCAAACAAAGAATTCAAATGTTCAACGAATAACATATTTACAATAGGCTTTGCACATAAAGATCCATAAAGATCCAATAGATCCATAAAGATCCATAAAAATCCAATAGATCCATAAAGATGTCCAAAAAGATTCAATAGATCTATAAAGATCCATAAAGATCCAATAGATCCATAAAGATCTATAAAGATTCAATAGATCCATAAAGATCCATAAAAACTGACAAAACCATGAAATCAATTATCCACAAAAATGCAAGTTTTCAGCAATCCATGAAAATTAATGAATCCACAATACTAAAAAATTAAAGAACCTTAAGTGATCAAGATCTCATATCCTATGTCCTATCCCATGTAATACTGAACAAGTCTTCTTCCAAAATTAATTTGAGAATGATCTGATATAACATTGGTGATAAAATATCTGATTAAATTTTGTTTTCACTCTTCGTGTAATGACATCTTTTTCCAATTGGTAAATACATATTACTAATCCCCCCTTTTAGATTTTATGAACTTGTATGATGATGACATGCGTTATATGTTTAGACAGCTGAGAGAAAATATGATGAGCACTTAAATCAAAAGTATGGTGACAAATTGTAGAACACAAATATTGTAACTCTTTACAAATTTATGTCTAGAAAGCTTCTTTAACATCTTTATTTTCAAACTGTCTGTACAACATCTTTTACATCATAAATGTGTAAACCAACGATTTAAAAATTCCATGCCTTATGTAACTTACAGCAAACCCACGTTAAAATTGTTGAAAGCGTTTTCCTCTATGCCTGTTATACCGATGTTGTAAAGGTTCAAGGTCGAGGCTGTAATGTCATTGAAGGCATACGATGGAATAACTCCCATTGTATCTCCATCAAATTGGATACTTGGTGCATTCACGTTGTTAAAAGCATATGGCTGAATATCTTTAATCTTGTTATTGGTAAGCTTCAAACTACTGTATACATATGAGACTGTCACATCAGTAAATGCATTGCCTTCAATAGTTGCTATTCTGTTATTGGATAAATCTCTGTAAAAGAAAGTTAGAATGATGAGCTAGCTTTTTCGTTTATTGGTTTGTTATAAAGAAGACCGTTTTTTTTTTCTCTTTTGAATTGATTCACATTTTTTTTTAATTTCAGGCCCTTTCTAAGCAATTATTTTTTTCCTCCATATAGAACTGCATAGTTGTCTTATTGGCAATCATACCACATATCAGTACTTTTATTTTTTGTGTTTGTACAAAAAAACATAAGCATGATAAGGCATCAGACCAAATACACAGAAATAATTTTCAATCTCTTATAAAGAAGCTGATTTTAGACTTATATGTATGAAAAAGATATTTTTTATTTTGGATTGATGGGCTGAAAAGATGGATGGATAAGGTCAATGCAACTTAAAGTTAGAATGTTTAAACAATAATATGAGTATAGAATCTAATTAAATTTAACTTACAAACTGGTAAATGAAACAACAAAATTTTTAAATGTCCCATTCAAAATAGCTGAGATACGGTTATTATATAGATAAAAATGGGTAACGGTCATATCATTGAAGTCTCCTCCCATTGGTAAAGAATACAATCTGTTATTGTGTAGGTACCTGTGAAAGAAAGAATTCTATGATTAGAACATATAGGCATTATATAAATAGTACATATAAAAGGCCTGCAACTTAGAAAATCAGAAAATTAGTTAACTTAAATAGATATCAAAATTATCTCCCCTTGACCACTGATCCTTTCCTCGTGCATTTGAATTATTATTTTATGTTTCTTTAATCACTCTGTAATGTTTAATTCATGTTGTAATTAATGTTATGCTCTTAATGGGCCCTTTAATTTGGAAAATAAAAATATTGTATTGTATTGTATTGTATAAAAGACCATACTGTCATGACTATATGATGATGACTTCAACAAAAAATAGTTTTAATGGTTAAACTACCTGAAACTAAAACTATAACTTGATCAGCAGATAAAAAAAAAACTGTGATATAATGCTAATGACATATATTTTAAACAAGAGGCTCTCAAGAGCCTGAATCGCTCACCTGGTAAACAATGCCTTATTAACTAAATTAATAAATTAATGTTTGTTGTAAATTAAACAGAGTAACAAAGGCCATGTACTATCCTGGAAATACCTTTTAAAGCCTCTTAGGAACCTCTGGAAAGAAGAAATGGGCAAGAGTTCGCCCTACACTTGATTAAGATACAGTCTAGGTCAATCTGATGATTCACAATACAAACAGATGAGTGTGGATAGTACTATGCATTATGAGAGTTTTGAATAAAACTGTGAGTCATCTCACTAAGGATACCCCCCATTTCATTACGGCATATTTACTACACTACATTCAAGCTTTATACATCTCTGAATTTGGATTGTGATTAACTATTTAACACAGAATGAATGTGTCACCACTATTTATGACTTTAAATAAAAGGAATACACATACATTTACATATAGCTATATTAAATTGACAGAACATTTAAAGTTATTCCTATATACCCTCCACCTCCCCAAAACTTTGTTTTTTGGGGTATAATAATGATTAGAGTTATCTGTCTTTGCATATTGTAAGTAAGTGTGTGGAAACAAAAAACAATAATTACATCTTTATAAAGTATGCAAAATTTCTTTAAAATCATCAATTCAGGGGCATTATACCTAAAAAACCAGTTACCCAATTCGGCTGAAAATTTCAGGACAGGTAGACCTTGACCTAATAAATACTTAAACTTCTTGTCTTATTTGCTCTAAATGCTGGAGTTTTTGAGATATAAGCCAAAAACTGCATTTTACCCTGTGTTCTATTTTTAGCCATGAAGGCCATGTTTTTTGACGAAATAGAAAATAAAACACAAACTTTATTTTATACACCCTACTGATCATTCAAAAGAAGTTTGGTTGAATTTGGTTGAGTAGTTTTAGAGAAGATTTTTTAAAGTTATGATGAACAAATTGTGAAAAATTGTCATTAAAGGACAATAACCCCTTAAGGGGTCAATTGACAATTTTGGTCATATAAAACTTATTTGTAGATCTTACTTTGCTGATCATTTTTTCTGTTTACAGTTTATCTTTATCTATAATAATATTCAAGATAATGACCAAAAACTGCAAAATTTCCTTAAAATTACCAATTAAGTGGCAGCAACCCAACAATGGGTTGTTTGATTCATCTGAAAATTTCAGGGCTGATAGATCTTGACCTAATGAACATTTTTACCCCCATGTCAGATTTGCTCTAAATGCTTTCGTTTTTGAGATATAAGCCAAAAACTGCATTTCACCCCTATGTTCTATTTTAAGTAATGGCGGCCATGTTTTTTGGCGGATCAAAAATTGAAGCACAAACTTTGTGCAGGATAATCTAAGGAACAATCATGCTAAGTTTCATCCAAATCCATTCAGTAGTTTCAGAGGAGAAGATGTTTGAAAAATTGTTAACGACGACAGACGACGACGACGGAGGCCAAGTGATGAGAAAAGCTCACATTTCCTTTTAGGAAAGGTGAGCTAAAAAATAACTTTATCTGACATTTACCCAACAATAGGTTGTTCAATTAGCCTGAACATTACATAGCAGATAGATCTTGACCTTTTCATCACTTTGACTCCCTGTCACTTTTGCTCTTACTGATTTAGCTTTTGAGATATAAGCCAAAAACTGCATTTGACCCCTATGTTCTATTTTTAGCAATGGCGACCATGTTTGTTGATAGATCAAAACTTCAGATACAATTTATAAACTAGATACCCTAAGGAACATTCAGTTAAAGTTTGGAAGTATTTGGCCTAGTAGTTTCAGAGGAGAAGATTCTTGAAAAACTGCATTTTACCCTGTGTTCTATTTTTAGCCATGAAGGCCATGTTTTTTAACGAAATAGAAAATAAAACACAAACTTTATTTTATACACACTACTGATCATTCAAAAGAAGTTTGGTTGAATTTGGTTGAGTAGTTTTAGAGGAGAAGTTTTTTTAAAGTTAGCAAATATGATGAACAAATTGTGAAAAATTGTCATTAAAGGACAATAACCCCTTAAGGGGTCAATTGACAATTTTGGTCATATTAACTTATTTGTAGATCTTACTTTGCTAATCATTTTTTCTGTTTACAGTTTATCTTTATCTATAATAATATTCAAGATAATGACCAAAAACTGCAAAATTTCCTTAAAAATACCAATTAAGTGGCAGCAACCCAACATTGGGACGTTTGATTCATCTGAAAATTTCAAGGCTGATAGATCTTGACCTAATAAACATTTTTACCCCATGTCAGATTTGCTCTAAATGTTTTCGTTTTTGAGATATGAACCAAAAACTGCATTTGACCCCTATGTTCTATTTTTAGCAATGGCGACCATGTTTGTTGATAGATCAAAACTTCGGATACAATTTATAAACTAGATACCCTAAGGAACATTCAGTTAAAGTTTGGGAGTATTTGGCCTAGTAGTTTCAGAGGAGAAGATTCTTGAAATAGTTTACGACGACAGATGATGACAGACGATGACAGACGCCAAGTGATGGCATAAGCTCACTTGGCCCTTCGGGCCAGGTGAGCTAAAAACTAAATAAAACAACTAAGCAGTCCTTTCTTGGAGTTAAGTTTTTTTGTGTTTTTACTTTTGTCCAACTGATTCTTTCGGATTAGTTGGGTAAATATCCCTAATTGGCCTTGAAATGAGGAACTTAAAAGTTGTGTGTAAACAAAAAATCTCTGTGTAGTGATATTGGACATGTTTCTATATTTTACAAATGACTGAGCTTAACCATTTGTGGTGATTAGGAAAGTAGAGGAACATAGAATAAATGTGTAAAAACTATGGAGCTATTGAATGTGATCAAAATATTACATTTTCATAGAACTTATTGTGTTAAAAAAGGATGTTTTACCATGAGTAGCCGCATCACGAAAGGATGTTCGGAGTATGCTAAATTACGAAAAAGTAATCTCACTTCGTACCCTGAAAAATTTAACCACATATGTGAAAATGTCACAGATACGAAATGAGCTATCATACATATCCAAGTTTAGGATATGGACTGAGTGAGCTACAGGAAAAAACTTAAACATTTACGCCTATGGAAAAACAATGAAAGATATTGACCCAGTTGTTAAACTACCAACATTGCCCTAAGCCAATACTCTGTTGTCCAGTAATTGTCAATAGCTATAGTCTCTAATTGCCAAAATTGATATTTGTTCACTATTTTTAGCTTCAATATGGCCACTACATGTCTGATTTGAATTCTTTCATATTATATTTTGTTATCAAAGGCCCTTTTTACCTTGTGTATAGTAAATGGGGTTTGCTCATTGTTGAAGGTCACAGGGTTAAAATAAGTTGTTAAGATATAGATTTTATCACTGCTTTGAATGTGATAAAATATTTCTCCACTCTAGACAGATAAACTTTCAAATTAAATTAAACTGTTGAGAGTGGACAAATATTGTATTCACAAAAAAAATTTCTCTAATGATTTTTAGACATTTCTTTTCTCCATACAAGCAAAATACACAAAAATAAGTATCATGTGAAAAAAACAATGGATCACCAAATCTTATTCTTAAGCCTCGGTCACACCTTACCGGAAAGCTCGAACGGACGCCCAATGAATAACTTTTTTTCAATTCGTTCATGTCCGTTAGACGTCCGTTCTTATCCGTTAGACGTCCGGCCATATCCGTCGACGTCCGTTCTGTCTGGTGGAAAATTTTGAGCATGTTCAAAACTTTGAACGGACGTCCAACCGATAAAATATCCGTTGAACGTCCGTTAGGCGTCCGTTTCGTTTCTGTTTTGTATCCGTTACGTGTCCGTTATACATCTGTTGGAGGTCTGGAAGATAAATTCACCAACGGACTTCTACCGGATGTTTAACGGATAAAACCAATGTTGAATGGATGAGAAATGGACTTCTACCGGACGTATAACGGATAAAACGGATGATGAACGGATCTGAAACTGATAAATGCCAATTGAAAATTTTGCGTCAGAAATGCCAATTATTGGTATGTCAGATTTCTTAAGGTTCATGAATTCTTATTATTTATAATCAATCTTAGAGTATAGGCACGTCAACACAATCAAGCAGTTCTTATTCAGGCCAGACACTGCCCTTTGGCGGAATTTTGAAGAACAAACCAAAACCAGTTACACAGAAACATTTTGAATATTTATGCCATTTACATGTATTATTATTGTCGCCTTTGATTTTTCTGTATATCTTGTTCATCTGTTTTATCTGGTACGCTTCCTTTATGTGTCCATTTTATGCGGTACTCGTCTATTGGATGTACGTTCGACATCCGTTCTGTCCGGTACGTGTCCGTTTCTCGTATGTTACATATCCGGTGTGTGTCTGTTATGCATCCGTTAACAATTTTGTCAACAGACAACTTTTATTTTCATTCGTTAGGCGTCCGTTCGTGCTATCCGGTAAGGTGTGACCGAGGCTTTATATACATACAAATAAGATATTGAGGTGATATGATCTAATGCCCCATCTTCTATCCATCCCAACTCATTGTTCTGTAGATAAAGCTGTGTGGATAATGGACAGTTCTCCAAGTGCATCTTCTTTATCTGTTTTATTTTATTTCCATTCAAAACTCTGAAATATACAATATTAAGTTGAAATATGAAGCTGAGCAAGCTCACATATCAAATACCCTATTTTATTAAGGTCTTTCCTTTTACAAAAGGGAAAGACCTTACTGTATTTCTTCTGTTTATTATTATTATTAAGGTCTTTCCTTTTTCTATAAGGAAAGACCTTACTGTATTTCTTCTGTTTATTATTATTCTTTTTCCGCCAAACTTTGACGAAGTTAGCAGCCTAAACCGTAAGACGTGTCGCTTTCATGTTCTCACTTTGTATCGGTGTCATGAATACCTATCCGGAACTCACCCTGTTAGTCGAAATATTTTGTCGGTTCGGAGTAATCCCTCCGAAACCAAAAAACCTTGTTATCGTTCCAACACCGTAACCGTAATAGATAGAAAAAAAACGAAGGGTGAAATTTGTTCAGGACCAGACCCCGGTTCTTCGTTACATTTGATTCGAAAAGATTCAACGACTCATTGGTAGGGTTATGCCCCTTTGAAAATTAACCGGTGTCGGTGGACCACCAAAACTCAGAAACCGTAAATCGTAGAGACCTAGGATCTTCACCATTCATCAACAATTCATGAGACTATCAAAAATACCTCAAGGTCAAATGTGTATGTTGACCTTGACCTTTGACCTAACACCTTGTTATCAGAACAACTCAAAAACCATTATACTTACAGAAGTTTTAAATAGTGGAAAATGTTTGGGTCATTACGGCACAACTTTGTTACATTTTGACCGAAGAGATTTGACCTTTTTTTAAGGGGCATAACACCTGTTTTAGGTTTCTGGAAAGACAAAATCATCTTTTACTATATAACCAAAGGTCCTAGACCCATGGGGTCTTCAGCAATGACATTGGGGACTAATGACCTTGACAAAGATCAAAAGGTCAAAGGTCAAGGTCATGTCCCATATAGCGAATTTGGTGTTTTTAACCTTATTTAAAGGTTTTTCAGTGTGTTTTAAAGCTTTTCAATACATTCTACGTCTATTTGAACATGTATTTTACATTACAAAAGGAAAGACCTCTCAATTGTTCAAGAACAATTGACAGTTTAATTATTATTATTCTTTTCCGCCAAACTTTGACAAATTTAGCCGCGTTAACCGTAAGACGTGTCGCTTTCACGTTCACACTTTGTATCGGTGTCATGAATACCTATCTGGAACTCACCCTGTTAGTCGAAATATTTTGTCGGTTCGGAGTAATCCCTCCGAAACCCAAAAACCTTGTTATCGTTCCAACACTGTAACCGTAATAGGTAGAAAAAAAACAAAGGGTGAAATTTGTTCAGGACCAGACCCCGGTTCTTCGTTACATTTGGATCGAAAAGATTCAACGACTCATTGGTAGGGTTATGCCCCTATGAAAATTAACCGGTGTCGGTTGACCACCAAAACTCAGAAACCGTAAGTCGTAGACACCTAGGATCTTCACCAATCATCATCAATTCATGTATCTTTGTAAAATACCTCAAGGCCATATTTGTATCTTGACCTTGACCTTTGACCTAACACCTTGTTATGGGATAATCTCAGGAACGATTATACTTACAGAAGTTTTAAATAGTGGAAAATGTTTGGGTCATTATGGCGCAACTTTGTTACATTTTGACTAAAAAGATTTGACCTTTTTTTAAGGGGCATAACCCCTGTTTTAGGTTTCTGAAAAGACAAAATCAGGTTTTACTATATAACCAAAGGTCCTAGACCCTTGGGGTTTTCAGTAATGGCATTGGGGACTCATGACCTTGACAAAGGTCAAAAGTTCAAAGGTCAAGGTCATGTCCCAGATAGCGAATTTAGTGTTTTTAACCTTATATAAAGGATTTTTAGTGTTTTTTCGAGCTTTTTAAGGTTGACTTTGACCTTTTCAATACATTTTACGTCTGTTTGAACATGTATTTTACATTACAAAAGGAAAGACCTCTCAATTGTTCAAGAACAATTGACAGTTTAATTATTATTTGATATTTTTATTTCTTTTACCCCTCCTAAATTTATCACTACAGTGTAGTGAGGATCTTTTATCAGACTTATGTGCATAACATACTTTAATTTGGTGATTCAAATCAGAAAATTAACTATTTACCCCTCCAAAATGTTAGAAAGAGAAATAACTCAAACCAAAATCACATCATCCAAACTCTTTCCATTATACACTAAATTTAGTATGTATCCTTGAATTCCTGATCATTTTATGCAACATTTTTGTGTACACTATTGAAAATATTACCCAGAATGCATTAGATTTTGAAATGGTGAATTATACTTACAACTGTGTCAGAGATGTGCATCCACTAAAGACATTGTCTGGTAAGTAGTCTATATCATTGTTAGCCAGATTTAAACGGTACATATTGGATAGATTGGAAAACTGGTTTTCATGAATGAAACGGAAGTCATTTGATTGCAGAGCTCTGGAAAAGAAAAATGCATAATTAACGAAAGTTTGGTTGGTTTGATAGTAAATATAAATATCCTATTTTTTTTTGGTTACATCAACAGATTTTGATAAGAAACATGAATTTATCGAACTTTTAATCAACAATACTGCTTTGCCCCATGTTGTAGACCTTTCTGTGAATAAACTCCTCATAGATACACAGCTACTTTTGCATAGGTACTATTTCTGTACACAAAATCTGTAGTACTGGAAATCAACTTTAAATATTCAGTACTATTTTGTTACTTTTAAATTAGTGTAATAATTAAGTACCTGAATTTTACAGTACTTGATTTGTACTGGAAATTTAAGTACTACAAAGTTTTGGTAATACACCGTTACATTTTCAGCATTTTGAAAGTTTGTCCATTTCAAAGTTATGAATTTCAAACATGGAATATTGTGATCACTGTTGGTATAATTTTTGTACCAAACATATGTTGTACAAATCAAGTACTGTAAAATACAGGTACCTAAATATTACAATGTATTTAACGTAATGTAACAGCACTAAATATTAAAAGTAAATTTCCAGTACTACATTTTTTAGTACAGAAATATTACCTATGCAAAAGTAGCAGTGTACCAGGATTTAAATTCTGTATGCAAGGTACTCATTTCCTTTACAACAGACTCATCAGTGATGCTCAAATAAAAGAGGATACAAAGGCAAAATGGAGAAAGAAGTTGAAGGGTATTCAGGGGCGGATCCAGCCATTTTAAAAAGGGGGGGTTCCTAACCCAGGACAAAGGGGGGGTTCCAATTACATGTCCCCATTCAAATGCATTGATCGTCCAAAAAAAAGGGGGGGTTCCAACCCCGGAACCCCCCCTCTGGATCCGCGCCTGGTATTGAGGAACCAAAATGACAAAAAGTTTGGTCAAATTCATTATTATTTGTTGGATACCAATTTTCGTGTATTTCATTGGTACATGTGAATCACGAAACTAAATGTTCTACAAATTACAAAATTTCTATAGGCTTGTAAGAAGACTTTATTGAAACCATGAAATTAAATATCCACTAACATGATTGTTTTCCTTATTCCACGAAAATTGGTACCCACGAAAATAAATGAATCCATAGTTTCTTTCATTACAAATTTTATTTCTTAATTTATCAGTTGTTACTTTATCATATGGTACAAAAATCATTTAAACAAATCAATTCAAATTGGCACCAGATGACTTTTAAATTGAATATATCATTGAAAAAGCTCCAAATTATCTCCCTTTGGTGCAAAAATGCCATTTTTTGGCATTAAAATTGAAATATCTTTTTTTACTCATCGGTGACCGATATTTTTTATTAATATTTTCAAATAAGCTTTTCTTAAACTAAACTGTTGTAAAATTTGAGCGATTTCTGTCATTCAGTTCTTTTTTTGTATCGATATTACCTCTATTTCTCCTATTAGTTCAATCGAAAAAAAGTACCTTTACAAAAATGTATGCTTCTTTCGAAGGCAGATTGTGAGCGTAAATGAACGGTGACCCCATTTTTTTTTAATTTAATTTTTTGTTTAGTATAAGATAAAGTTCATTTATAGAAAAATATAGCGAAATCCTATCTTAAGAAAAAAAGACCCGCGAGCCCCCTTAAATGCCACTTTCACCAAGCAAACACCCACTCAAAGCTTTTACAATTATTTTTGTTCACAATGTAAAATGGTGCAGGAATATAATATTCATTTCCTTTTTCCTTTTCTGCATGATATTTCAAAATATAATTTGGTTGAAAAGACAAGAAATTAACAATAAAGGGGAGATAATTCTGTTATTTGTTATCATTCAACCAAAAGTTATCTAGAGATTTCTTGAAATAAAAAACATGAAGAAACAATAGACCTATCTTTTCTTACTCAGGATAAGGTTAAATTCATAATGAATGATTAGGTCAGCTATTTTTCTTTAGGCCATGTTTTTGAAATTCATCTCAATTGCCTGATTCTTACAAGGAATGGCACTTAAGATTGTAGCAAACATAAAATGATCAATACATAAGCACTTACATGAGTCGGATCATATCTGGAAAAGCGTTGTCTTCGATTGATATTATTTTGTTGGAGTGCAGGTATCTAAAAATAATTATATAAAATCAATAGCAATAAAGTACAAAGTAGCAGATATAAAAGAAGCATTTAAGGTCTTCTCATGATTAAAATCCCCCAAGATATTTTGAAAGTTGGCAGGTGTCTTCACATGATATGGTCAGAAATCTTTGCAGCATTGGTATCTGTACAACAGGGTCAACATGGTCATGTGTTTGTCTAGTCTAAATTGGCTAGAGCTATAGGGGGAGTGTTGAGATCTCACTAAATATGTTTAACCCTGCCACATGTCTGTGCCTGTCCCAAGATAGCAGCCTTTGGCCTTTGTTAGTTTTGTGGATTTTTTTTTCATTTCAGTTAGTTTCTATGTTTTGTAGTTTAGTGTGACTTTCATTTTCACTGAACAGCACCTAGTACAAATTTTTGTTAAGAAGCCAACTGAAACTAACCTCAGGGTGCAGGATTTTTTAGCTGTGCTGAAGACCCATTGGTGGCCTTGGGTTGTTTTCTGCGATTTTGATTGGGTTGTTATTTTGACACACTCCCTATTTCCATTCTCAATATTATGGATAACTTTTACATATGAAAGTTGTCATCTTAATGTACATAGGTGTTCCTTACAGTGAGGAAGTCAAACTAAAACAGTGTGGTACATTTTTTTTTTTGAAATATTATTAAATCATACCATTTTAATTTATTCACCGTGTAAAAATCAAGAAGTTGATATAGAAAATGGCATTTTTTAACACTTACAATGCTCACAGGGTTGAAAATCCAAACACACATATTCAACACTTACAATGCTCACAAGGTTAAAAATTCAAACACACATATTTAACACATACAATGCTCACAGGGTTGAAAATTCAAACACACATACTTAACACTTACAATGCTCACAAGGTTGAAAATCAAACACACATACATATTTAACACTTACAATGCTCGCAGGGTTGAAAATTCAAACACACATACATATTTAACACTTACAATGCTCACAGGGTTGAAAATTCAAACACACACACATATTTAACACTTACAATGCTCACAGGGATAAAAATTCAAACACAAGTATTTAACCCTCACAATGCTCACAGGGTTGAAAATTCAAACACACATACATATTTAACACTTACAATGCTCGCAGGGTTGAAAATTCAAACACACATATTTAACACTTACAATGCTCGCAGGGTTGAAAATTCAAACACACATACTTAACACTTACAATGCTCGCAGGGTTGAAAATTCAAACACACATACATATTTAACACTTACAATACTCTCATGGTTGACAAGTCTGAAAATGTTCCAGCCTCTATGAATGTTAGTTTGTTATTAGTCACATACAGCGTATTTATGGAGGGAAGTCTGGTTGAATTTGTCAGAGCGGCTGGTACATACTGTAATTTATTTGTTCCTAAATGCCTGAAATGAAATGCAAACCATAAAATTTAATTATGACAATTTGTAGAAAGTTCCATAGAACTGTGATTGCTGCTGACAGTGTTATAGTAAAAGAACGACTGTTAAAATGTGAGTACATAATTCAGTAAAATGCATAAAAAAATAAAAAGTCAATATTCCATCAAATTCTGATTAAGAGTTTAGGATGAGATCAGGATATATATAAGCCATGCTTTCTTAACATCACCCACATGACACAAACACATGTGTACAAAACTGTGCATCAATATTAATTTCCAATAGGTATTCTTTCCCAATTTTGTCAATAAAACAGAACAATATATGACTGTCATAGAAGTGGGAAGTTTAGCTAGCTATAAAATCAGTTTCAGCAAACCATTTACTTTGAAAAAATCCCTGATCCAAGTCAGAAATATGGCTGTAGTTTTTCACTTGTTCTGTTGATTAATAGAGTTTTATTTGTCAATTTTTTGGGACTTTCCCCCTTTAAATTTAGTATTATATTTTTTACTTACAATCTAGCTAAAGTTATAACACAGGTAAAACTGTCTACATCCATGTTGTCCTCTGTTAGCTCATTATCGGTCAGATATAACTCTGTTAAGGATGTAAGTCTACAGTAGTCTGTACTAGTTATGTGGGTAATAGCGTTGCCATGAAGATATCTATAAATAAACATGAAGTAAAAGTAGGTTTTTAGCATATTAGTTGATTTAGATTATTATAAAATTGAACATAACAATATCCTAAAATATAAAGACCATGTAAAATCAACCCTGATTTTTGTAAGGGTGTGTATTAACAATTTAATTGTTTTTTTGTTTTTTAATTTATCATGGTTTTGAATTATCCAATTATTGATTCTTTCATTTACTTATAAATGATTGCTCATCTTCGCTAGCCAAGGGTTACGATCCACTCCCGCTCTCTTCACCCTTGGCGGATTGAGATAATATTTCGGAGACACAAGGTAAGGATTTTTATTGGTTGCAGTAGAAACTCGCTGCATCCAATCAAAAAGCGCCTATAACATGATCACGTGTAAATGTAGAAATTATTTGTAAACAAATGCCACGTGTTTATTGTGCAACAAGTCTTTACATCACTAAACATACGACTATTTGGTGACAACTTGAATGTTTTTAATCAACTAATAGAAGTTCCTGTGTATGTTTCATGCACAAATGCATGAATGTTGACGTATTTTGTCGTTTCCGGCTTTACCAAGTGGGTAGAATCTAGACGCTACCGTGTTTTTACCTCCAAATTGAAGAGTTCAAGTGCTACCATAGGTCAAGAATAATGTATTCGGAATGGGCGTGATTTTAATCTTCCGATAGATGGTGCAACATTGATATCACAAATGTTGGCTCAATCTGCCAAGGGTGAAGAGAGCGGGAGTGGATCGTAACCCTTGGCTAGCGAAGATGATGATTGCTGTACAAGTAGAAAAATTGTGCATTGGAGTAAGTGCCTACCCCCTGATAGGACTAACATCTATAGTCATTAGTCAATGAAATCATTTTTTTTTCCAAAGCTATAATGTGTTAGTCAAAGACTGAGGATTCAGTTATTTTTCATTGGTTGAACATTTAGTGTCCTAAGACATCTTGTAATGTTCATGGATATTTGATTTCATGGTTTTGTTTGCTTATAATTTTTTGGAAATTTGTATTTAATTGAACATTTTTAAAATTAGTGGTTTTTCAGTGCATTCAAAATCAATGAGCATTGATATCTCGCAAATAATAATTAACCCACCTTAAATGAATATTTCATCTGACATGATTATTTTTAAAATTGAGTGAAAAAAAAAGATGTGTTGTCATTGGCTACTTAATAAATATTAGCATAACAGGTTTAAACAATACTAAGGGGGTCTCATTGGGGGGTTCCAATCCCGGATCCTGCTTACTGTTTTGTCAGATTCCCGTATCCCGCTTACACTATACATATTAGCAATTCTCATTTTTTTTTCAATTCCCAGGTCCCGCAAGACCTCATTTCCAGTTTTCAAGACACAATAATTTGACTTTCATGTGTCACGCTTACAAAAAATCGGCAATCCCGCGTCACGCTTAGACCCCAATGAGACCCACTACTAAGATGGGATTTCTTCTAGTCTTTTGGAAGAAAACTATCAAGAACTAGAATGTATGTGTTTCTCCATGCAACTAATCAATCAAATAAGACTAATTATAATGTCTACTTACAAAATATTGAGATTGCTCATGGTTGAAAATGGGTCCAAATGAACTTTTTTTTCGTTGTAGGTGCTTTGTAACGTAGCACCATAGCCATTTGCATCAAGTTCTGTCACGTTTGTTATTGCATTGTTATCTAAATGTCTGAAAAAGATCATTTTAATTTGCATAGATTGTATTTATAACCAGAAAAAGATATGTGGGATGAACATTAACCAGATATCATCCAAAAATAGGAATTTACAAAAAAATAATATTTTGATTACTAACAAGTAAGCCCAAATGACTTTCTCTTGGCGGTTATTCTAACAAAGGCAATTTCATTAAAATGTATGTGAGAGTGTAGGAAGGGAAGTTTAAGCATTGAATAGGGTCATAGGTCTTTTTTTTCCTATGCAACTATTACCATTATGCAAAATTATCTAAAAAGTGGTTCTTGGTTGTAAGGATATTTTGAAAGGACATTAGAAAATGCCTGTACCAAGTCAGGAATATGACAGTTGTTATCCATTCGTTTGATGTGTTTGGACTTTTGATTTTGCCTTTTGATTTTTGATTTTCCTTTTTAAATTTTCCTCGGAGTTCAGTATTTTTGTGTTTTTACTTTTTTTTGAAAGTCCCTTTCTACTCTCCCACATACATTTTAATAGAAAAACCCTAGAATAGATTTCTGAGACCTAAAACTTGTTCAACCAAATCTGTCAGGTTTACATGGTTTGAAATGCACTTCTTCATTTGAAAAAAATAGAAACATTCAAAGTATGAATAGCATATTCTATGCAACGTTTGAAAGAAAAGATAGCAATGAAGCCTTTATAAAAAGCTTAATACTCAAGATATTGTACTTACAGTTGAACGATATTGTCATAGCTGTTCTCCATAAATACTTGATGTGGTATATGGGTCAGTGCATTACTACTTATAAATCTAAGAATACAAACAAAGTGATTGAAAAGTAGTCGGTGATGATACAGTGCAAAATTTGTCACAGCTAAATTGGATTAAAATACAAAGATCTGACAATACTTTGTTCTATTTTCTGCCTTTAAATTTTTGTAATACTATTTGCCATAGAATACATGTATAAGGGGGAAGTTTAAAGCAAAGGTTTATACAATCAATTCCTTTAAGAGGGGAAAAAAGCTGATTTGAACTATAAAGTTTGAGTTCATGCTTTTAGAAAATATCACAGTTTGAGTATAATAATGAGTTAGTTGTTAGTCGTGTATTATTTTAATTTTAGTTTCTTGTGTACAATTTGGAAATTAGTATGGCATTCATTATCACTGAACTGGTATATATTTGTTTAGGGACCAGCTGAAGGAGGCCTCAGGTAGCAATAAACAGTTAGAATTTTAGTTTCGCATAATGGCCCCTGTGAATTTTTTAAATATGAAAGTTTTTGTACAATAAAATGATTTTTAGATAATTGAAGAATAATATAGCCTTCTTAGTGGGTTTATATGAACATTTAGATTGATTTTAACATGTTTTATAGGCCATTTCTATGATTGACAGGGGAAAGAGGGCGTTTAAAAATTATGAGTGTCAATTTTAAGTTTTTTTTCTAACTGTGTATTGCTACCTCAGGGTGTGCGGGAATTTCTCGCTACAATTTGAAGCAAGTTGGCGACCTTCTGTTGTTGTTTTTTCTATAGTCAAGTTGTCTCTTTGACACATTCCCCATTTTCATTCTCAATTTAATGATTATTTAAAATAAAAAATTCAGCTCAATGACCTCTTTTATAAGTGGTGACCCTTGAGATCCCATCTAGAACCATCTCTCATACTTACAGGTACTTCAGGGACTTGCCAACATTTATCATAGAGTTAAAAATTAACGTCGTCATAGGAGTTTTCTGTGAATGAAGTCTCAATTCTTCCAAATTCTCCAAATCTTTCATGGCTTCTTTGTTTAATGTCTCCAAATTTGTTGGCATGGAGATCTCTACAAAAAAAAAAGAATGGGTCTATAGTACATTGATGCTCCACTTGCACTATTATTTTCTTTTGAAATTGGTGTCGAAACTAATTCATCATTAAAATTAGAAAGATCATATCATAGGTTACATGTGTACCAAGTTTGAAGTTGATTGGACTTCAACTTCATCAAAAACTACCATGACCAAAAACTTTAATCTGAAGCGGGATGCAGACAGGCAAACAGACAATTGAACCAATGCACAGGCAGAAAAAATAAGGTGGGCCATTAAAAAAAAAATATAATTTAATTTATTAAGCACTTGGTCCATATTGCTAGTCTCAGAAGGTATCATCAGAAAAGAAGTCAGTCCTTTATTACAGGCATAATTTATAACATACCTGGTAGCAGCCCGCTGATCAACAAGTTGCCTCACAAAAAGTACGGATTTATGAAATTCTCCATTTATAAATTTTCAATAGATAATGAAAACAATAATTCCAAATTGACCTTTTCAAGCAAGCTGACCTCAAATCAATTTAGCTTTTCTTTCTATTTCTCTAACAGGAAGATGTGTAAATTTGTTCGTCATGAATCAAGAACATAATTTGGAAGGTAATTTTTGTTAGAACTTAAAATTATTAAAGAATTACTTTAGAATATTTTTATTATCTCTTATTTTCAATATAATGTCAAGATTTTCATTTTTCTTTGAAAAAATCAATAAAACTTACAAGTGAATCAGTGAAGTCAAATTTTCAAAGACACCTTTTGCTATTGAGGCTAAACTATTCTGATGGATCTCCCTGAAACATAAAAGACACAATGAAATTACAAGAATTTAATACTTTTTAAATACATTCAAACCAAGCTAATTAGTATTTTAATTATTCGCATAATGTTTACTACACATATTTCTGGATGAGGATACAGCATTTTAAAGGAGTAGATCTGGTAAGGACCGATTTTGGCCTCAAATTTCAGGTTCTTCTGACGAGATATTTTGACCTGACCACTTTTTAAACACTTATAAGTGGCTATTTCATTTGATTCAATAACTGTATGTGAAAGATTATAACTGATTTAGTCATTAAAAAGGATATGATTTCAAGCTCAAATATGAAAAATCTACCAAATATGCGGAAAAATGTCACTTTTCAGATGGTTTTTGTCAAAAATGAAAGTGGCCGCATCTGTGTTCATTCTCAATCTTTATATATGTTATGTATTGTCATCAAATACAACTTACATTTCAATATTAAGGATGAACACAAATGTGGCCACTTTAGATTTACCCGAAAACCGTCTAAAAATTAATTAAAATGCTGGAATTGTGAAGATTTCAGAAATTTAGCATGACCTTATGGTGCTAGTACCCAATATATGTGCATTGTATTGTCAAAAACAGCCTATATTTATGTAGCAGAAGCATTTTACTGTCCAATAAGTAATTAAAAGATTACATTTTAACAATTTTGTAAAACTGCTATATTTTGGGGCCAAAAAGGGGTCTTACTGGACCTACTCCTTTGTATGAGAATGTAGGATTTCATGAAAAAAATATTTGTGATTTTTATAAGGGCCCTTTAACATGTGCACGGATGTACATACCTGTCAACAGACCTGTATTATGCGGGTGTGACCCGAGATTTTCACAATTCTGAGGGATCACCCAGGACACCCGCAGGGTCACTGAATAACCCGGGAATTCCAAAAATGACCCGTTTTCACCTAAATTTCTAAGACTAGAGAATGATTTCATAAGTGATTTTTCTTTGAAATACCGGCAAATTCGTAATTCTTCCATCAACAGAAATTCAGCTACCTGTGTAAACTGTCAAATTAAGTGACCCATAAGTGCATGGCTTCACTTGACAGCTTTGGTGTCGACCACATTGTTAATTAACACCAATTAACTTAGCTTTAGGTTGTAAATAAATTTCACGTGACATTTTACAAACATTTTTCAACTGAGTAAATTCCCCTTTTTTGTCACCATTCAAAATTATTCCTTATATTTACGTTTTTTGGGGGTAAAAAAAATCAAATCTACTACAAATAGAATTTAAATACATATTGGAATATAACTTTTAATTTAATTCATACCTTAATACAATTATAAAAAAAAAGTTGAACATTATTTTTTTCATTTTTACTTTCTTTAACTGTTTAACTTAATTTTATCATACCCTTATTACGAAATTAAATGGAACAGTTGAGTAGCAAATACTGAATAGGAAGTCACAACTTGAGGGTGAAATACCATACAAAGAGAACAATTTAGAAATGTCATTAATAACATTAACCTAAGAAGGGGAGAAAGTGTCACAAAGTTATCAAAAGCTTTTCAAAGTGCAATGAAATAATGAATAATAAAGTGAACATGTTTTGGACACTTTTATTTAAATTACAAAAAAAAATGTCCCCTTATTACTGAAATTCAGCTCGAAAAAGTTTGTACACGTTATGACCTGAAATTTCATTCTTCAATGCAGGTCATGACCTGCATTGTCATAGTCATAGGTTGACAGGTATGCGGATGTAACTTTAAAATCCTAACAAGACAGGAGAAATCAATAACATAATATTTTTTATAGTAGACTATTGCATAAAGTATGAGAAAAACAGACCAAAACACAAAAACTTGACTTTAACCACTGAACCATGAAAATGAGGTCTAGGTCAGATGACACCTGCCAGTTGGACATGTACACCTTACAGTCCTCCCATACACCAAATATACTAGCCCTATTGCTTATAGTATCTGAGATATGGACTTGACCACCAAAACTTAACCTTGTTCACTGATCCATGAAATGAGGTCGAATTCAAGTGAAAACTGTCTGCCGGGCATGAGGACCTTGCAAGATATGACATACCATATATAGTTATCCTATTAAGTATAATAAGAGAGAATTCAACATTACAAAAATTCTGAACTTTTTTTTCAAATGATCACTGAACCATGAAAATGAGGTCAAGGACATTGGACATGTGACTGACAGAAACTTCGTAACATGAGGCATCTATATACAAAGTATGAAGCATTCAGGTCTTTCACCTTCTAAAATATAAAGCTTTTAAGAAGTTAACTAACGCCGCTGCCGCCACAATAACCGCCGCCGGATCACTACCCCTTTGTCGAGCTTTCTGCAACAAAAGTTGCAGGCTCGACAAAAATGGTGTTACATGTCACAGTGTTGTGTAATTTTGATTTCAGCAACAACAAAATAAGGCAAGCATTATATGCCTTATCAGTCAACTTAATTATTGTTTACAGCAAAATCAGTTAAAAATCATTTAATATTTGTTCATTAAGTTTCAGTTTTCATACTTACAACACCTTAATATTTGGAATACCAGAAAATGCATATGGCTGGATATAGTCTAGGACATTGTAGCTGAGGTTCCTGAAAGAAAATGTTTAATATATTTTACATAGACAAAATGTTGGTTACAAGATTAAGACAGATGTAACAAATGTATCAAAGTTAATCGGATATGAACTTATTGATTATAATGGTAATAAATGGCACTCAGAACTTTTAATTATATTGTGGCGGTAGTTTTTATTGGTTAAGAAAGCCGGGCAAAATCAAAATAACAGTAAAGTGAACAAACATTTACTTACTCTTTTAAAAGTGACTGAGATCAGCCCCCCCTTTTTACCCCCACTCTTTTTGTTTGGTTCATCTTGCTCAGTCTTAAGTATTCTATATTTTTTTTATTGTGCAGCTGTTGTTTTGTCTTTTTCTTTTTTGTACCATGGTGTTCTCAATTTATTTTTGACTTATGAGTTCCCTGGATAGGTGTATCCTCATAGGCAATCATACCACATCTTCTTATTATGCATGGCATACATTGTACTATGTTCATAATTGTGAACCTGACTTTGATCAGCCTTATATTGATCTCTCAGACAGATACAACATGTATTTAAAGACTTTGCAATGCATCAAGTTGCAGTCCAAATATTAAATTATTCCCTTCTATATACAAGATATAAAAGCCCAGAAAAATTGAAATAAAAAATTTCATGTACAATGAGTGTTGTAAAATTCTAAACTATTGGTATAAATTATAATAAACTGGATGTGGATATAGGCAAATGATATAACAAATGAAGCTGCATAATAAAAATACAATTATTCTCTTTTAAACAGAACCAAGAAAAATTGTTGCAAATTTTCTTTGGACAAATGGACAGAAAAGTTAAGCAATCACTAGAACTGCGTCAGCCTTCTGTCCAAATATGTACTTAGCAATAATAATTAATAAACAAAATAACATTAAGATGGAACAACAAACACTTACAGATGTAGCTGTGGAGAGTCTTTGAAGTTGTTCATATGTTGCACTGACAGTCTTCTCAGCTGGTTGTTCTCTATACCACTGAATAAGTGGGAAGAAAAAGAACAATTTTCATATTAAATATTAGATGATTACAGCATCAAACATAAAATAATTTTACAAACAAAATAATAAAAATAAACAGTCAATTTCTGTGTCATTTAATGGTCTCTTGTGGAGATTTTGTTTCATTGTGGCCAAGTTTGGATTAATCTGGCCCAGCAGTTTCAGAGGAGAAGATTTTTGTGAATGATATATAAAATTTAAGAAAAAAGGTTAAAAATTGACTTTAAAGGGCAATAACTTCTTAAGGGGTCAACTGACCATTTTGGTCCAGTTGACTTATTTGTAAATCTTACTTTGCTGAACATTATTGCTGTTTACAGTTTATCTCTATCTATAATAATATTCAAGATAATAACCAAAAACAACAAAATTTCCCTAAAATTACAGATTCAGGGCAGCAACCCAACAACAAGTTGTCCGATTCATCTGAAAATTTCAGGGCAGATAGACAATTTCAGATTTGCTCTAAATGCTTTGGTTTTTGAGTTATAAATCAAAAAATGCATTTTACCCCTATGTTCTATTTTTAGCCATGGCGGCCATCTTGTTTGATTTGGTGGGTCACGCCACACATTTTTTAAACAAGATACCCCAATGATGAAAGTGGCAAAGTTTGGTTTCATTTGGCCCAATAGTTTCATAGGAGAAGATTTTTGTAAAAGTTAACGATGATGGACGACGAACGACGACGACAGACACCGGACGCCAAGTGATGGGAAAAGCTCACTTGGCTCTTCGGGCCAGGTGAGCTAAAAAAATGTGCACTTATTGTTTCGGTTGTTGAAAAAAAAGACAAAAGTTCAATATACATTGTTGCTATTTCACAAAATCCTGCGTACACATAACATATCCTGCTGCAAAAGTCGCAATAATGAAAATATTGCAAAAATTTCTGAATTTACAGTGCAGAATATTTCTTACTTTCAATATAAGTTTATCTATGTTGAGAAAATGTGTGATAAAAATATCAATCCATATTTTGAAAAATAACAACATGTTCTGTATGCTATGGTGCTTTTATGAGACCTTTCCACTAATTAGTTTCTGATAATGTTCAGTGTTTATAAATTAAAATCACTTTCATAGCCTAATTGTAATTCTAAGGATTCTTTCACTTTTATCAGAAGATTTCAGAATGAGCAAGATAATTTGTTTTGCTATATATTAAACCAGGTTTATATGACCTTGGTATTTTTTTTCTTTCACAGTGTCTTAAATCCTAATACTGATAAATTTATGAAAGATTTAAAACATTAAAGAACCTTAGTGAGCACGCTCACATACCCCACGTCCCCTCATTGGAGAAATTAAATAAGTGAAAGAAAAAAAATTGTATAAGAAAAATTAATTTCCTGCCAATATGCACATCTAAATAGTAGGTCCTTATTATCTACAAAATTTCAAGAAATTCTGTTGTGTGGTTTGAGAGGAGTTGCGATGACAAACTGTTGCAGTAGTACATTAAAGTAAATGAGTTCAAAGGGCGTAACTCCTAGAAAAAAAATTGAATCGCAATTTCCCGTCGATATGCACAACTACATAGTATGTCCTTATTATCTGAAAAGGTTTCATGAAATTCTGTTGTGTGGTTTGAGAGAAGTTGCGATGACAAACTGTTGCAGTAGTACATTATAGTAAATAAGTTCAAAGGGGCGTAACTCCTAGAAAAAAAATTGAATCGCAATTTCCCTTCGATATGCACAACTAAATAGTATGTCCTTACTATCTGAAAAGGTTTCATGAAATTCTGTTGTGTGGTTTGAGAGAAGTTGCGATGACAAACTGTTGCAGTAGTTCATTATAGTAAATAAGTTCAAAGGGGCGTAACTCCTAGAAAAAAAATTGAATCGCAATTTCCCGTCGATATGCACAACTACATAGTATGTCCTTATTATCTGAAAAGGTTTCGTGAAATTCTGTTTTGTGGTTTGAGAGGAGTTGCGATGACAAACTGTTGCAGGAGTACATTATAGTAAATAAGTTCAAAGGGGCGTAACTCCTAGAAAAAAAATTGAATCGCAATTTCCCATCGATATGCACAACTACATAGCATGTCCTTACTATCTGAAAAGGTTTCGTGAAATTCTGTTGTGTGGTTTGAGAGAAGTTGCGATGACAAACTGTTGCAGTAGTACATTATAGTAAATAAGTTCAAAGGGGCGTAACTCCTAGAAAAAAAATTGAATCGCAATTTCCCGACGATATGTACAACTACATAGTATGTCCTTACTATCTGAAAAGGTTTCGTGAAATTCTGTTGTGTGGTTTGAGAGGAGTTGCGATGACAAGAAACAGGACTGACGGACGGACAGACGGACTGACGGACGGACGGACGGACGGGTCAAAAACATTATACCCTCCGCAACTCGTTGCATGGGGTATAAAAATGTACTTACAAATATACTAGACTAGGCATACTACCAAATCCTAACACAGGGAAATTTATGAAGGAATTGCCTCCCAAACTCCTGAAAGATAGTCAAATAAAAAGATCATGTTTACATCAGCTTCATTTTTCTTTCATTCTAAATATATTGTTTACAAGTTTCTTCCTTTACCGAAATACACAGCAATTTATTTTCACAAATTTTCATTAAACCTTTCTTGACATATTAAGTTTTGCAAGATCCTAACTAGACACTTTTGCTATCAATTGCATATTATTAAATAAAACAAACCAAGATCTAACTAGTGAAAATGATTCTGTATGTAATCAGATATATGAACACTCACATAAGACGTAGAACAGTTAGGAATAAACAATAACTTACACACTTCTCAGATTCTGCCCCTGTAAGAATCCATTTGGTATCCAGTAAATTTTGTTACCTGTCAAAGCTCTACAAAAAATCATATAAAGTTAAATTAAACTGTGATTTCATTTATTTTCATTGGAGCCATTTTCCTGAATTGATGAAAATTTGCATTTCTGTGATATTAGTTTTCATGGTTTTGACAAAGTCTACATACAAGCCTTTATCATATATGCTTTTGATACAAAAATTTAACAATACTTTTAGATATTTGGATGATATATTGGCTCTAAATAATGACGACTTCAGTATGTATACTAAAGAAATTTATCCTGTAGAACTTACTTTAAATAAAGCTAATGATAACAATGACCACTGCCCTTTCCTCGATCTTGATATCTATATCATAAACGGGAAGCTTAATACAAAAATTTATGATAAAAGAGATGATTTTTCATTTCCTATTGTTAATTATCCATTTTTAGATGGTGACGTTCCCTTGTCACCATCTTATGGTGTTTATATATCTCAACTTGTACGATTCGCTCGTGTATGTAACAATGTATTAGATTTTAGCGAGAGAAATTTATGTATTACTGAAAAATTATTACACCAGGGTTTTCGATATCACAAACTGGTCAAAACATTTACTAAATTTTATCACCGGTATAAGGAAATAATTCGTAAATATAACTCAACATGCAGACATCTTATACGTTCAGGTATTTCACATCCAAAATTTTATGGGAATATTCTTTATAAAGCACAAAAATGTCAGTATTCTCCTCAAAAACTAACAAAACCTTTAAATAGACTTATTAAAAGGGGATATAGTTACGATACTGTTGTCAGGTCATTAAAGATTGCATATTTTGGCTTTAACATTGATTCACTGATAGGGTCTTTGCATCGGAACTAAACACATTTATTTCTTAAAAAAAACAGTTGTTGGCATGACACGGGTTATGTTCTTCTCATATATTTTATGATAGTATGATACTAAACCCCTAACGGGAGGGATTGTACCTGATATTCATATGATGAAGACATAATCTTTCAATCAGTTTAATTGAGGTCTGGAGCTGGCATGTCAGTTAACTGCTAGTAGTCTGTTGTTATTTATGTATTATTGTCATTTTATTTATTTTCTTTTGTTACATCTTTTGACATCAGACTCGGACTTCTCTTGAACTGAATTTTAATGTGCGTATTGTTATTGTTTTACTTTTCTGCATTGGCTGGAGGTATAGGGGAGGGTTGAGATCTCATAAACATGTTTAACCCCGCCGCAATTTTGCGCCTGTCCCAAGTCAGGAGCCTCTGGCCTTTGTTAGTCTTGTATGATTTTAAATTTTAGTTTCTTGTGTATAATTCGGAGTTTAGTATGACGTCCATTATCACTGTACTATTATGCATATTTTAGGGGCCAGCTGAAGGACACCTACGGGTGCGGGAATTCTCGCTACATTGAAGACCCATTGGTTGCCTTCGGCTGTTGTTTGCTCTATGGTCGGGTGGTTGTCGCTTTGACATATTCACCATTTCCTTTCTCAATTTTATTCATCTCAAATTTTTGTGTTGTGTTAAGCAAACTGTGAATTTTTCTTATTGCAAAGTGTTTTAATGGTTTAACCTAATGTTTGGCATTGACTCTTATTTCATTGCTGATTAAATAAGAACAAATTTATCTTTATAAATATAATCTTATACAGTGAAACCATCCTTTGCTGGGTATATTAACCCTTTTGCCAATGAGTCCCGGTTTACCGGGATTCACGCTTCAGACTGCTGACGACGAGTCCTGTCTTACCGGGATCGGAATACATCTTTTTTATTTCCCGCTCAAACAGTGCAAACATGAGTTATCTTTCTTTGATGAAACACCCGGATGAAAGTGTAAACATGGCACTTCCATTTGTTGAAATCCGTGTCAAAATCAGAGGAAATTTACAGAATTTACGAGAATTTGAAATGAGGGAACATTTTTTTGGAAAGAATATGGAAGAATTGAAGCCGAATTAGTATACTTTTTTGGCATAAGATGTCGTTTTATTTACAAAACACTTGGAATGGACATCGTTCAGTGTGAGGAATTTGTACAGCCTCATAATTTTTTTCCAAATTTTGCCTTTTTCGGTTAAAAAATTATGATTTGGGGTCAAAAAGCTAAATTTTGAGAATTTCACTGAAATAATGCCGAAAAATTAAAAATTTGAATATTTTATGAGGAAAAAATTATCAAAACATAAAAAAACCTGTGAACATGGTGTTAGTAAATGAAATAAATAAACAAATAACTACAAACAAGTTTTTATTGACATTTATTATGAAGATCTCCCACTTGAGTAAAAGTAGCCAGGGAAGCCATCGTCTCAGAGTAGCTTCTGTCTGGGCAGCAATCGGTGAAAGGGTTAAGATATAAACTTATAAATTCTATTTTTGGTCTGTTTCATGGGTACAATTTTCCATTTTAAAGTGTAAAATAAAATCAATATGAATTCCTTCTGCCTAACAATTCTTTTCGAAATAGCATAGGCACCTGTCTATTATTGAAGACTCTTTCTTTTTGCCCTCTGTATGCTTTTTCCCTTGGATTGCTGTGTCATTGATACCCAACATCTTATTTTATTCATGAGTATTTAAAACTAGTTATATGACCTTATACTTACACATGAGTAATTGAAGCTGGTAGACTCCCTTTAAAATTTGTCTTTATTTCTATGCTGTTGAACATCAAATTCCTGCGAGAAAAAATATTCTTGCTACATAAATAATAATAAATAAGCAAAATATCTACAACCCAATATATATACAGAATAAAATCATTTAAGATTTTCAAATACCGGTATCACATCTGTCTATGATATAAGAAAATAATAGGCAGTTGGATCTCAAAGAACTAGTCTCAAATCAAGAACACCTGTGGTTATTCAGATTGTCCTCTGTTCTATCTGTAGTTTGTATGGAATTTGGTATCCCTGTATGGAGTTTGGTATCCCTGTATGGAATTTGGTATCCCTGTATGGAGTTTGGTATCCCTGTATGGAGTTTGGTATCCCTGTATGGAATTTGGTATCCCTGTATGGAATTTGGTATCCCTGTATGGAGTTTGGTATCCCTGTATGGAATTTGGTATCCCTGTATGGAATTTGGTATCACTGTATGGAATTTGGTAGCCCTGTATGGAATATATGGAATTTGGTAGCCCTGTATGGAATGTATGGAATTTGGTAGCCCTGTATGAACTTGGTAGCCCTTTTTGGTTTTGCCAAGTGTACTTCTGTAATTTTGTGTCATGAAGTTATAAATCAAATCCTATCTTCACAATCAATTTTGTCAATTTTACTTTGATAGTCTTTTCTACTTGACATATGGCAAATTGGGAGTTTTAAATACTGTAAATTCAGAAATTAATGCGAGGTTTTTATTATTGCGAAAAATGTGACCGAGTTGTAAACGCAATAATTCAAACTCTCATTTTGAAATATTTTATATGAGTTTAACAGGATTTTTCTCAAAATCATAAAATTTAAAACCACATTTGAGTCTAAAATGACAAAATCGCAATATTAATGCACGCAATAATTTCCAAATTTACAGTATGGAATAGACCCTGATCTATCGTTGAAAGCCTTATATGTTCATCTCAAGTGTATATTGTATTCTGGGGTGTTGTTTGGTTTTTATTTCCATATAAAATTCACATTTCCCATTTCTAATAATTTGTTTATTATCAACTTACAGCTCAGTTATCTGTGTAGTACCAAGATCTGGCATTGTTGTAATACCACTATTTTCTATTGTCCTGAAAAAGAAACAGAACATTTAGAAAATGATTTATTTTCACATTAGTATATGCTCATACTTAAGGTGGTACCCAACACTTCAACTAAACCTAAATTGGCTCTTTTAATTTTCATAAAATTTTGTTTAAGTATATACTTTGACCCTTTAACAAAAATATAAAATTTTATAAAACTTTGAACCAACCGTTTTGTCAGAAAAATTACACTGGTTATATAGCAGTTTGACAAACACCAATTTTGATCATTGAGAAGCTTGATATTCCTCTTACAACACAACGTAATTAAAACGTTTAGATGATTTTACAGAGTTACCTCCCTGTAGTGTTAGGTACCACCTTAATTACTGTGTCCTGTGCAACTGTTTTTGATGGGTCTTCATAAAAAATAGAAGTTTTATGAGGGGACAAAAATTGAGATAAAAATAAGTGTTTTAGTGTGAAATATTTATGGAATTGAGATTGAAGATTTGATCATTGTTAGACATTTTTGATTTTTTGTATATGCTTTCTTTTCAAATGTTCACCTATTTGGAAAGAAATCGTGAAATAGCCCATCTACTCTACCTTGTCTTTAACACTAGCAAGAGTAATTTAACTGGTTGTACATATTTTGAAGGTGCATTATCTACCTCTATCAGATGCCTTTTCCCCACCAGGCACTTATTTTGATGAGACTGTCAACAAAGTGAGAGGTTTAGCACTATTAAACCAGATTTAATCCACCATTTTCTACATTTGAAAATGCCTGTACCAAGTCAGGAATATGACAGTTCTTGTCCATTTGTTATTGATTTTTTTTGGCAATTGATTTTGTCATGTGATTAAATGGACTTTCTGATTAGATTTCCCTCTGAGTTCAGTATTTTGTGATTTTACTTTTTAGATGCAACCTTTAATCAGCCTTTATAAAAAAAATGCATGTAATTGATATAGAAAATGTTGGAATATTAAATAACTTACAGTTTGGTTAAAGCTGTCAAGTTGACAAAAGTCTGACCAACAATAGCAAATGCACCACAATGTCTAATATCTCTGAAAATACAAAAAAAAAAGATAATGAAAGGTATAATACCAGATATTTCCTGCTGAAAAAACATTGCCAACATGAATTGTCCTTCTTTGTTGAATATGAAAGTGTAAAAATGGTCCTTCCATTTGTTGAAAACAATGTCAAAATCAGAGGAAATTTATAGATTAATTTAACAGGACTTTAAAACAAGGGAACATTTTTTTTGAAAGATTTGAAGCCAGACTTAGACGCTATTTTGACATAACATGCTGATTTATGTACAAAAACACTTAAAATGGACATCGTTCAGAGAAAGGAATTTAGGAATTTGTGTGCATATTTCTGCTTGTTTTTCATTGAAGTAACCCATTTATTACATGTACATAAATTCTAAATCACACAATTTAAAAAAACATATTGCTCACCTCACTTGTAGAGCACTCACCTCAAAACAACTCATTTTAAAGAAAAATTAAATTTAATGTCATCATGGTCATAGTAATGTACAAACCTATAACCATTATATTTGTAATAGTAAAGATAAATCATGAACACCTACATGGAGCATTCATTTTCAATCTCAAATATAAGAATACATCTTAAATTGGTATCTAAAACTATAGAGGCTCTTTACCTTGGTCTATGTGCACATTAAACTAGAAGGACCAGACATACGTTTTTTTTACAAACCTGTGTTTTGGTGATGGTGATGTGTTTGAAAATCTTACTTTACTGAACATTTTGGCTGCTTACAATTATCTGTATCTATAATATACTTGGCCAAGTAGTTACAGTGGAAAATATATTGTAACAAGAATGTGTCCAAAGTACATGGATGCCCCACTGGCACTATCATTTTCCATGTTCCATGGACCGTGAAATTGGGGTCAAAAGTCTAATTTGACTTTAAAATAAGAAATATATCATATCATAAGCATCAAGTGTACTAAGTTTGAAGTTGATTGGACTTCAGCTTCATCAAAAACTACCTTGACCAAAAACTTTAACCTGAAAATCCCAGTTTCATTTTATATGTTCAGTTGACCATGAAATTGGGGTCAAAAGTCTAATTTGGCTTTAAAATTAGAAAGATCATATCATAAGCAACAAGTGTTCTAAGTTTCAAGTTGATTGGACTTCATCTTCATCAAAAACTACCTTGACCAAAAACTTTAACCTGCGGACAAACAAACGAAGGGACAAACGAATGAACGGAGCCACAGACCAGAAAACATAATGCCCCTCTACTATCGTAGGTGGGGCATAAAAAATTACTAAATTTATGAAAATTGTTAAAAATTTACTATAAAGGGCAATTACTCCTTAAGGGGTCAACATGTTGACTTATTTATAGATCTTACTATGCTTCAGGCCAGGTGAGCTAAAAATGAATTCATTTTGAATACTTACATCGCAGAAGTTGACACTGCAAACGTTTCTGATGATATGTTAGGAAAACTGTAATGTGCAATAGTTCTGAAAAACAAAAGTACAATTGCTCTTAAAATGTCATCAATGTTTGAACATGTACATGTATTAGGCAAGTTTTTTTTTATTTGTTGGTTTATAGACTTAACAAATATATCATCCCTGAAATATAAATAAAAATATCTCTGTAGTACCATTTCTTGAAATTAAAAGCATGTTAAATAATTGCACATTATGTTCTTAGTAACATTTTCTAAAATCTCAAATCTCAAATATTGTTTGAGCAATTAACAAATGTTGTTTCAGCAAATAAAATTGCAGATCGAAACCATGTATGGTAAAAGCTCATTACATTATGTCTGTTTTCCATTTTAGTCACTATAGCTTAAGACTTTTCATCTCATGGAAATGGACACATCTAAATGTGAAAGATGTCAAGTTTAGAACTAAGAAGCAAGGTAAAAAAAAAATACATGTCTGATTAAGGTTACATACTTTAAAAAAATAGGGTAGGTAGGTTGGTTTTTCATTTCGTATTTTGTGACATGATTTTGAGTCATGTAATTTTGTCTTGTCGTGGTCTGAGTTAATCATGGGCCAAGTTTACAAGTAATTTTAATAATTGGATTATTTCCCTTTGTTATTGGTTGGAAAAAAATGGCAGCAAAGTGTTTATTGGGGGTCTCATTGGGGAGTTCCAATCCTGGATCCCGCTTACTGTTTTGTCAGATTCCCATATCCCGCTTACACTATGTACGTAAGCAATTAAAAAAATTTTGTCATTTCCCGGGTCCTGCTAGACTTCATTTTCCTTTTTCAGGGCACAATAATTTGACTTTCACATGTCAAGCTTACAAAAAATCCTCAATCCTGTGTCACGCTTAGACCCCAATGAGACCCACTTTATTTCATCACAAGAGTCATGAATTTCCTTAAAACAGCTATATATCATATTTATGATTGTGGATATTGGGATGTATCAGGCAACACTATCTTCACTTTTGACAAGAGTTTATTTTATTTTTTACTTTAAGACAGATATAAAATGACTTAGGGTCGGCGCTCAAAATAAGTTGGTTGGGTAATTGTAAACAGACATACATTTTTTTGGGGCTTACTTGATATCCTTAAACATGTAAAACAAATATGAAATTTTCTTGTTTCATCATGTTCATAGATTTTTAAAATGTTAGTGTTCATAGATTTTAAAAATGTTCGTCCTTTTGGATACCAAAATTGAGTTGCTTGCCAAAGGATGAAACTCTTATTGAGGCATCCTCGTCTTTCCATACATGTTATATAATTAGTGCTACATGTATTTATTACTGACTATAAAACTAGATATACAAAAATGTATGGAATATTCCATATAAGAAAGTGAAACAACTCCCATTTATATAAGCATGTTAGGCAAAAATCATAAGCAATGAACTTCTGTTTTTGAATACTTGCTTTACTAATAAAGATCAAGACAATTTGACCAAAAAAAAAAATTATCAGCATCATCCTTTTTCAATAAACGAAGCCTTAAATATTGTGTTTCTGACATAAGATTTGACAGACTTTATTTTTTCTAACATAAGATTTGACAGATATTATTATTTCTGACATAAGATTTGACAGACTTAATTATTTCTGACATAAGATTTGACAGACTTTATTTTTTCTGACATAAGATTTGACAGACTTTTTTTTTTCATACATAAGATTTGACAGACTTTATTTTTTATGACATAAGATTTGACAGACAAATTGAGTTTCTGACATAAGAATTTGACAGACTTGATTCTGACATAAGATTTTTCAGACATAAGATATTTTGACAGACAATATATATTTGTTTTTTTTTATTGACATTGGAAATCAAATCCTAATTGAAAGTCATTTTTAAAACCCCTGGAAAATACTGCAGCCTAACATTTAACAAGATTTCACCTCAGGTCAAATAACTTCAACTGTTAGCACATTTAAATGTTTCAGACATAAGAAAACAAGTTTGACAGATCTTATGTAGGAAACATATAAGTTTAAACTATTGGTTGAATAAAATTAAATGAAAAAATCAACATGTGTTTTTTCTTATGCAATTCGTGATTTACAGTTTTAACTGGCATATATTGGAACCAACAATGTTTTTGAGAGTTTTTACAACAATGTTTCTGACATAAGATCTATTGACAGACACTGAGCTATAAAGCAAGATATTTGAAAGTGAAAAAAATATATATCACAGATGTTTTTGACTAAAAAGAGATTTGGAAACAGGGATGTTTGAATAACCTGACTACACTAGTAAATACCAGTATACAAGTGTCAACATAAAGCATTGCAACACATAAACATTGTGTAAAAAAATGGGAGTTAATTCTGTCAAAATTTTTGCATTTTTTCAACTTGTTTTAATAATTTCTACTTTAAAGAGAAACAATCATATCCAAAAATTATTTTTATAATTTCATTTATCATCATTATTCATCAAAACATTCACAGATTATCTTTCAAATAACAGTAATTATTATTTTTATCTATTTATTAATTTTGACAGACATTTCCATTTCTTACATGGAATCTGCCATATATATATATTAAATAGCCAAACTGAGGAAAGTTGAACCTGGGTCACAATTCAAAACATTTTGAAATAGGACAAATCTATAGCTGTATGGTGTGCAAATATCAAAAGGACCTGAGCTACAGTTCAGCAGCTATAGTTTTTATAATCATGTTCATGCACTAGCTGTGCAAGTACATTCCATCTACATATTGTATTTGTACCCATTTATAAATATTATCAGTGGAAGATCCAGAACCTTTTGTAGAAGGGGGAGCTGATTGACCTAAGGGGACGAGGTGGGGTGGCTGCTCCATTCACACTTTTGTGATTCCCTATAATGGCTATGTAATTAACCAATTTTTTCCCACAAAAGGGAGCCCTCTCCCCACTGGATCCGACTATAAATCTATATCTAACGCATTTCAACTTTGATTAACTTTTTCCCGCCATGTCTTTAAAAATGTACTGGTGCAAAGTTTTTAATTAGACATTTAGTAATCTTTAGCTACTACAGATATTTTCTAGCAGAATTTTTTTTGGTGGATGCACGGCTATATCTTTGAAATTTATGAGTTACCAGTACCTTTATCGCCAAGTACGGGGGGTCCCATTGACTCAAACGATAAGAAAACTTCATTTGATAATATTTTCTTCATTATAGAATTGTATTTTGTGTTTTTTAATAGATATAGGAAGATGTTTTATTTCTCTACCAAATGGGAAATGGCGCTAATATTCTAATTGATAAATCAATTACGGATATAAAGTAGAACGTTTTCCGCGTTAACTTTTGTCGGGTTTTCAATTCTTCTAGACTAAGAAGCCTTCTAATATCAGATATGAAATCTTAAGGATTAAAAATAGGTGCCTTAAAAATAATGATGAGTCATTGGCAGTATAATTCATAGCGTTTCTTTAACCGATTACACGTTTGAAGCCGCTTGATACCGACAGGCCCATCGTTTGGTCCCATAGTCAGGTTCAGCTGACCGGGCCCTTTGGAAACTGAATTTAGTTTAAACAATATTCTATTTTTCAAAAGTGCACGAACTATATATAATATAAATACTGGGATTCGGAAACAAGAAAAACTTATATAAATCCGTCACCTTGACTGAATTTACCTTTGACCCCCAGTCAACCAGGCATAGCCTATAATCATAGGTATATGTGGGTCTCACTCTCGGTCTCACTTGTTCTGTTGCATGGTGGTTCCGAAACGGGGGTAATCATTTGTAAACTTATCTTGCATGCCGTACAGCACATATTAATTAGCATAATGAAAGAAAAAATAAAAACTATAATATAAGCACAAAAAGAAAAGAAAAAGAAAAGAAACGGACCGACGGTGTTTGACACACTTCAATATTTGTCAGGGTCCTGCTGATCATGAAAATGGTGATTATAAAATTCAACGGACCACATGTTAATTAAATAGAGGGTATAACAGGTTGTTTGATTTGTCAAGTAAGAAACGGAAATCAAACGACAGATATTTAAAAATCTTTTTCCGCGAACTCTGTCATACATATGTTTGATTAGTAAATAAGTAAAGTTCAATGTTAAATCAATTTCGTTTAAAGATTTACGGCCCTACTTGTTAGTGCTAGGTCTAAAAAGTTTTAGTATTGAATAGAATTAGTACATTTAAACATATTTTAGAACTACCTATTTCAATAGATACATTGAAAACATGTCAATTTTTTTTAGAATTTATAATTTGTATATACATCCATATAAAGGATGTTCATAGTCATACAACTATTCATTAAAGCCCTTGTTTATATAAACTTTTTTTCATTTAGTCTCTAGTGGAACATTTTCTCATTGGAAATCATACCACTTTCTTTTTTAAGTTATGGTATTTTAAATTCATTATGTCTATATATAATTCATTTCGATTTTATTCGGCACGTGCAATTCATCCATGCGAGCCGCGGCCGTTATGTCTTTAGATACATCACGGACAATTCCTACTATTATGTTAAAATACAATGAGTCGAATTTAATTAAAACACTTCAAATGTACGTCAGAGACTAAAACCAAACTAAACTTCAAGGCAACTTGAAGGACCGAAGTGTCCATTATGAACATGCATGAAATAGTTGCCACTAGTGGTACGTTAATCAACAGACAATTATATATAATCAGTCAAACATTCAGGTTGCGTTCAATATCATAGCTGGTACATAGGGCTGCATAGAGTTTTGACTACTGAACATGCAGCTAACATAGCTGCTATCTAAATCTATTTAGCAGCTAGGCTAGCTACTCTCCGGGAAAGTTCTGAGAGCCAATTACGACCTTGCTTTAGAATTTGGGATAAATTAAGAAAATTCATTCTTTTCGAATTGGTAGACAGAATACTTTACAGTTTGTCATCATATATACTTACACAGATCCACTACAAGACTTTAATATACCATTATCCCTCAATTCTGTACAGCCACATCCTGAGCAGGATTGAGCACCAGTGGTAACATCCATATATCCATTCGATTTGGTGGTCGGCTGGTAAGACCACATTCCGTAGTCTGTTTCAGCTATTAAAAAAAAAAAGAGTTATTCTTAGATATTTCAAATGCATTATGGCAAATTTACATTAAAATGTCCCGTTTTAAAAAATACAATTCATGTCACAACCTCATTTGGTGGCGTGCGACAATTCTTTGAATTAAAAACAAAAACAAACGAATTCGAAAGGTTGAAGGTATATATACATGAGAGGCGAAAGATATGAAAGGGATAATCAAATTCATACGTCGAAAACAAACAGAAAATGCCATGGCAAAGAAACAAAACAAACTAAAAAGACAAACGAGAGTATACAAAACACAACACAGAAAACAGAAGACTGAGCAACACGAACCCACAAACAACCGGAGGTGATCTCAAGTGCTCTGGCAGGGCAAAAAGATCCAGCTACAAATGTTTCACCCATCGTAGTACGGTGACAAGACTCAGTATTGCTAAAAAATAGATTCATCATCTTGATCATACTATATGGCTATATTATATATCATTGGAATCGACAAAATAAGTGCTATCGAAATAACAATATTATCAAAATAAATTCGGTAACTGTTCTGCTTAAACAGAAATAATAATAAGTTCAAGATCAATTACTATGTGCATTTTTTCTTTATATTTTCAAAATTCAAAGAAATGTATAGCAACTTATGTTAAAATATTGATAATTCAATTTACACTTTCAAAACATCGGTTTTTTTTTGTTTGTTTACAGTGGTAACGTTGTCTGGTAACATTCAACCTCTGCAATATATATGATAAATATTGTTTACTTGAATAAAATTGAGAATGGAAATGGGGAATGTGTTAAAGAGACAACAACCTGACCATATAGCAGACAACAGCAGAAGGTCACCAACAGGTCTTCAATGCAGAGAGAAATTCCCTGACCCGGAGGCTTCAGCTGGCCCCTAAACAAATATATACACTAGTTCAGTGATGATGAACGTATACTAAACTCAAAACCTACTAACATGAACCATATGGCAAAAGGTCTGTCTTGATCGCGATGGATGCGTGTCAAATTTTCAAGATGTTGTTTGAAACACGTCAGTATCTACGATACTGAAGTGTATATTGTTGAATTATAACATAAAATATTGTATTAATGGCGATTATTTCAATTAATGATTTAGCATAAAACCAAGTACATGTATGACACTATAAAAACTCTTTTAAATGCAAAATAGTCGTAGCTAGTGTTAAACGTTTATAAAGGCTCTATAATAATGGATATATTTGGTCAAACTCTATTAAAATTTGAAATTGTTGAAATAAGGTGTAACAACAATGTATATTGTCCGGCTAGCCGGACGAATAGTACCAGGACTATTTGTCCGGCCAATACAATGCGCATGTCACTATAATATTTGTGTGTGCGTGTAATATTATCTTAAGCAGCATCAGGGGGTAGCACATGTTTGTAATCTTTAGTGTTAGGGCCTAATCTTGTTACTGGTAATTGAAATTAATTTGTTGTTTTCTTCATACATGTCATACTGGTATATATAGTCCAATGTGGATAACGAATAATTAAAAAAAATCATATATATATATCCCATATATCCCATATTTGTTATACATGTTATATAAGAAGAGAGAAGAAATTACTTGTTAAACAAACTTGACTCGTGCATTTGAAGTTAACGCAAAGGATTTTTTTTCTGGCTGAAAAAAAGGTATAAAATTATTATGTCTGTAGCTGTCAAAGAGAATTATCGACCCCTTGACATAAAGTTATCCATATTTTGAGTGAAAGGTGAGAGATTTTTCTATAATGCCCACCCTTTCCCCAAAAAAGAAGTAAAAAACACTGTTTTTTAAATTGTACGGGAGGGGTTCGGGGTGACACGGTGTGCTCCTTTCCCCAAATTTCTCTTCTCTTTGTTTCTCCTGATCCCATCTTTGTTGTTCCGTGTATTTCTTTACCCCACTGTTTACTTTATAATCTTATTTTCAACATCCCCACTTCAAGTTTGTAGCCTCAATCCCCCTTCTTTATACCACTCCGAGGGCTACTTGCAAGATTCATTTTTAGAATATAACTATGCTAGATTTCATTCAGTTATACGGTCCCAGTTATACATGCAATTGTAAATGCCGCGATCTCTGGGCTATACTCTTGCTTTGAACATCTTTTTCACCATTTACACAGCTGTAGCGAGTCAAATAATTTTGTTAAACCATGGAAGTATTATATTGTCAATATAATACTTCCATGGTTAAGCTATAGTTCTCCGATCAATTATCTTTTATTTCCCATTTTCCTTGTGATTTCAATTTTTTAGAGTCCCTTTTATAAAATTATATCATTTTTGGAAGTTCATAATATCGTGTTCCATTGTCAAATGCCGAAAACTGCACAATTTATCACAAATATTGATATCACCGTTTTCAGCCATGATCTTAAAATTGAAAATCAGTGATCAGATTACACGCGCTCCCTTGGTGCTACTGAAGATAATATTACACGCACTTCCGAACGCACATTACTGTGAAAGTACTTTAATTCGTGGGTATTAATTTTCGTGGTTTGAGGAAAATTTACATGTTCGTGGATTTTTAAATTCGTGGATTTTTAAATTCGTGGATTTTTCTTTTCTAAAAAATAAAAAAAGAATTAAAGCCAGGCTACAAATAGTCTGGATTTACATGATTTAGGAAATTGCAAAGTAAACATTGATCCGTGTAAATCGTAGTGATAACACTAATTGACCCATAATAAAGTGAGCAACAGATTATAGACCATTGAAGGTGTTATTTAGGCCATACACATGTCACCTAAAGAAAACAGTAACATATTTTATTTCGTTGGACAGTTAAATTCGTGGATAAAGTCATCCACGAAAACCACGAAAATTGGTACCCCACGAATAAAAGTACTGTCACAGTATATGACATGCGCATTACAATGGCCGGACAAATAGCCCTGACACTATTCGTCCGGCTAGCCGGACAAATAGCCACTCCGTGTTTTTATACTTTTGTTAACCAAACTTTTGTTTTCCAAACTACTCAAGTCAAAAACAACTTCAAAGCCGTATGCCATGCGCAGTGAAACTGGTATTTTAAGTTTCAAAAAATTTAATAAAAAAAAAAAAATCTGTATTATTACTTACTGGCAGTGTAACCAAGAGAATATCTGTCATTCCAATAAGTGTGAGCTGACCAGATATTATTGACCTGAAGCTGGGAATAAACTGTCCACAAAGAGGCTGATAATATCCAAATAATATAGTACATCATTTCATGTAGAATGATTTACACTTTGTAATCCGTCTCCATGTCCGACATACTTTTTTTTTTAAATTGAGAATATATCTCTGTTCAAATATTGATCACATACTTTTTAAATCTAAATGATAATTGACCAATTAAAATTTAACTTCAAACCTTCAGAATAATTATACTTTGTAAATAATAAACGCGTCGTGAATTTTCCAATGAAATAATTTTTTTCCGTTTATAAACAGAATATTTGCTGGTTACCAAATGAAGATTCAAGTCAGCTGCATGAAGTTAACATCTTTTAATAAACGATCCAACAAGAATGCATAATAAATAACAATAGCCAGTTTAGTTTTTCCGATTAGCGTCCTTTTCCAAAACAGAATATTAATTATCTTAAATAAATAAGTAAACACATAATGATAATATTCATATACATATAGTAAGTATGTAAGTATGTAAATTATTTATTATCATAGTGACATGTGTAAATATGTACAGATTATAAACATACAATATATGATGAATATTAATATACCCGGCCCAATGGACCTATTAGTCACCTCAAATTAAAGTAAGTAATTAATAAAACAATAAATCACGTTCTAGGATCAAATTATTCATAAAAGTGTCTTTTTGTTGACGGAAGTTGATTTTAAAATAAAAAGATATAGATATTAAGCTATTTGTAAACAAAATTGCGTCTTTTAGAATATGCCTGTATAATGTACTTGGCTAGTTTTCGAGTATGGCTAACATTTAAAATAATAAGTTTTTCGTTATTGTTCATAGATTTAAAGGAGGCAGTTAATAAAAGTTCACCAAAATATGTTCTCGTATATCAGAATATAATGTACAGTCTAGTAAAAAATGAGTCTCAGTTTCAGTCACGTTTGCAGTGCAAAATTTGCAGAGTCTTTCTTCTGGTCTTTCACCTTTATATCGTCCTGTTTTTATTCTCAGAGGTAATATTCCACACCTGAATTGTGCTAAATGCGAACGTTTGACTTTGGTTAAATTTAGTTTTACATATTGTTCCTGATTAAAGGCAGATTTGAAAGTTACATATGTACGAAGTTGGTACTTGTTAAGGTCTTTCCTTTTACTAAAGGGAAAGACCTTACTGTATTTCTTCTGATTATTATTAAGGTCTTTCCTTTTACTAAAGGGAAAGACCTTACTGTATTTCTTCTGATTATTATTAAGGTCTTTCCTTTTTCTATAAGGAAAGACCTTACTGTATTTCTTCTGATTATTATTAAGGTCTTTCCTTTTACTAAAGGGAAAGACCTTACTGTATTTCTTCTGATTATTATTATTATTCTTCTTGTTCCGCCAAACTTTGACAAAATTTCCCTCCGTAACCGTAAGACGTGTCGCTTTCATGTTCACACTTTGTATCGGTGTCATGAATACCTATCCGGAACTCACCCTGTGAGTCGAAATATTTTGTCGGTTCGGAGTAATCCCTCCGAAACCCAAAAACCTTGTTATCGTTCCAACACCGTAACCGTAATAGGTAGAAAAAAAATGATGGGTGAAATTTGTTCAGGACCAGACCCCGGTTCTTCGTTACATTTGGATCGAAAAGATTCAACAACTCATTGGTAGGGTTATGCCCCTATGAAAATTAACCGGTGTCGGTTGGCCACCAAAACTCAGAAACCGTAAGTCGTAGACACATAGGATCTTCACCAATCATCATCATTTCATGTATCTTTAAAAAATACCTCAAGGTCAAATTTGTATGTTGACCTTGACCTTTGACCTAACACCTTGTTATGGGATAATCTCAGAAACCATTATACTTACAGAAGTTTTAAATGGTGGAAAATGTTTGGGTCATTATGGCGCAACTTTGTTACATTTTGACCAAAGAGATTTGACCTTTCTATAAGGGGGATAACCCCTGTTTTAGGTTTTTGAAAAGACAAAATCAGCTTTTACTGTATAACCAAAGGTCCTAGACCCTTGGGGTCTTCAGTAATGGCATTGGGGACCAATGACCTTGACAAAGGTCAAAAGGTCAAAGGTCAAGGTCATGTCCCAGATAGCGAATTTAGTGTTTTTTAACCTTATTTAAAGGATTTTTAGTGTGTTTTCAAGCTTTTTAAGGTTGACCTTGACCTTTGACCTTTCAACTTTTTAGTCGATATCTCAAAAACGGTTAATCTTACAGAAATAGTAAACAGTGAAAAATGTTAAGGTGACTGAGGCACAACTTTTTTACATTTTGACCGAAAGGATTTGACATATTCTTAAGGGGCATAACCGCCGTTAACGGTTTCTGAAAAGGTAAAATTAGCTTTAACTCTTGAACGAAAAGTCCTAGACCCATGGGGTCTTTTACAATGACATTGTGGACCAATGACCTTCACAAAGGTCACAAGGTCAAAAGTCAAGGTCATGTCCAAATTATCGAATTTATTGTTTTTGTCATTTTTTAGCGGTTTTATGTGTGTTTGAGAGCTTTTCAATGCATTCTACGCCTATTGCAACATGTACTTTACATTTCGAAAAGGAAAGACTTCTCAATTGTTCAAGAACAATTGACATTTTAATTATTATTATTATTATTATTATTCTTTTTGTTCCGCCAAACTTTGACAACATTTCCCTCCGTAACCGTAAACCATGTCGCTTTCATGTTCACACTTTGTATCGGTGTCATGAATACCTATCCGGAACTCACCCTGTGAGTCGAAATATTTTGTCGGTTCGGAGTAATCCCTCCGAAACCCAAAAACCTTGTTATCGTTCCAACACCGTAACCGTAATAGTTAGAAAAAAAACAAAGGGTGAAATTTGTTCAGGACCAGACCCCGGTTCTTCGTTACATTTGGATCGAAAAGATTCAACGACTTATTGGTAGGGTTATGCCCCTATGAAAATTAACCGGTGTCGGTTGGCCACCAAAACTCAGAAACCGTAAGTCGTAGACACCTAGGATCTTCACCAATCATCATCAATTCATGTATCTTTGAAAAATACCTCAAGGTCAAATTTGTATGTTGACCTTGACCTTTGACTTAACACCTTGTTATGGGATAATCTCAGAAACCATTATACTTACAGAAGTTTTAAATAGTGGAAAATGTTTGGGTCATTAAGGCGCAACTTTGTTACATTTTGACCGAAGAGATTTGACCTTTCTGTAAGGGGCATAACCCCTGATTTAGGTTTCTGAAAAGACAAAATCAGCTTTTACTATATAACAGAAGGTCCTAGACCCATGGGGTCTTCAGCAATGACATTGGGGACTAATGACCTTGACAAAGGTCACAAGGTCAAAGGTCAAGGTCATGTCCCAGATAGCGAATTATGTGTTTTTGACCTTATTTTGATGATTTTTAGTGTGTTTTAAATGTTTTTAAGGTTGACCTTGACCTTTGACCTTTCAACTTTTTAGTCGATATCTCAAAAACGGTTAATCTTACAGAAATAGTAAACAGTGAAAAATGTTTAGGTGACTGAGGCACAATTTTTTTACATTTTGACCGAAAGGATTTGACATATTCTTAAGGGGCATAACCCCGTTAACGGTTTCTGAAAAGGTAAAATTAGCTTTAACTCTTGAATGAAAAGTCCTAGACCCATGGGTCTTTTACAATGACATTGATGACCAATGACCTTCACAAAGGTCACAAGGTCAAAAGTCAAGGTCATGTCCAAATTGTCGAATTTATTGTTTTTGTCATTTTTTAACGGTTTTGTGCGTGTTTGAGAGCTTTTCAATGCATTCTACGCCTTTTGGAACATGTATTTTACATTTCGAAAAGGAAAGACCTCTCAATTGTTCAAGAACAATTGACATTTTAATTATTATTCTTCTTGTTCCGCCAAACTTTGACAAAATTTCCCTCCGTAACCGTAAGACGTGTCGCTTTCATGTTCACACTTTGTATCGGTGTCATGAATACCTATCCGGAACTCACCCTGTGAGTCGAAATATTTTGTCGGTTCGGAGTAATCCCTCCGAAACCCAAAAACCTTGTTATCGTTCCAACACCGTAACCGTAATAAGTAGAAAAAAAATGAAGGGTGAAATTTGTTCAGGACCAGACCCCGGTTCTTCGTTACATTTGGAGCGAAAAGATTCAACGACTCATTGGTAGGGTTATGCCCCTATGAAAATTAACCGGTGTCGGTTGGCCACCAAAACTCAGAAACCGTAAGTCGTAGACACATAGGATCTTCACCAATCATCATCATTTCATGTATCTTTAAAAAATACTTCAAGGTCAAATTTGTATGTTGACCTTGACCTTTGACCTAACACCTTGTTATGGGATAATCTCAGAAACCATTATACTTACAGAAGTTTTAAATGGTGGAAAATGTTTGGGTCATTATGGCGCAACTTTGTTACATTTTGACCAAAGAGATTTGACCTTTCTATAAGGGGCATAACCCCTGTTTTAGGTTTTTGAAAAGGCAAAATCAGCTTTTACTATATAACCAAAGGTCCTAGACCCTTAAGGTCTTCAGTAATGGCATTGGGGACCAATGACCTTGACAAAGGTCAAAAGGTCAAAGGTCAAGGTCATGTCCCAGATAGCGAATTTAGTGTTTTTAACCTTATTTAAAGAATTTTTAGTGTGTTTTCGAGCTTTTTAAGGTTGACCTTGACCTTTTCAATACATTCTACGTCTGTTGGAACATGTATTTTACATTAAAAAAGGAAAGACCTCTCAATTGTTCAAGAACAATTGACAGTTTAATTATTATTATTATTATTATTATTATTCTTTTTGTTCCGCCAAACTTTGACGAAGTTAGCCTCCGTAACCGTAAGACGTGTCGCTTTCATGTTCACACTTTGTATCGGTGTAATGAATACCTATCCGGAACTCACCCTGTGAGTCGAAATATTTTGTCGGTTCGGAGTAATCCTCCGAAACCCAAAAACCTTGTTATCGTTCCAACACCGTAACCGTAATAGGTAGAAAAAAAACAAAGGGTGAAATTTGTTCAGGACCAGACCCTGGTTCTTCGTTACATTTGGATCGAAAAGATTCAACGACTCATTGGTAGGGTTATGCCCCTATGAAAATTAACCGGTGTCGGTTGACCACCAAAACTCAGAAACCGTAAGTCGTATACACCTAGGATCTTCACCAATCATCATCAATTTATGTATCTTTGAAAAATACCTCAAGGTCAAATTTGTATGTTGACCTTGACCTTTGACCTAACACCTTGTTATGGGATAATCTCAGAAACCATTATACTTACAGAAGTTTTTAAAAGTGGAAAATGTTTGGGTCATTACGGCACAACTTTGTTACATTTTGACGGAAGAGATTTGACCTTTTTTTAAGGGGCATAACACCTGTTTTAGGTTTCTGGAAAGACAAAATCATCTTTTACTATATAACCAAAGGTCCTAGACCCATGGGGTCTTCGGCAATGACATTGGGGACTAATGACCTTGACAAAGGTCAAAAGGTCAAAGGTCAAGGTCATGTCCCATATAGGGAATTTGGTGTTTTTAACCTTATTTAAAGGTTTTTCAGTGTGTTTTAAAGCTTTTCAATACATTCTACGTCTGTTTGAACATGTATTTTACATTACAAAAGGAAAGACCTCTCAATTGTTCAAGAACAATTGACAGTTTAATTGTATATTGTCATTCCATATCAGTGGCGGATCTAGGAATTTTCATAAGTGGGGGCCCACTGACTGACCTAAGAGGGGGCCCGCTTCAGTCACGCTTCAGTTATTCCCAATATAAGCAACCAAATTTTTCCCCAAAAGGGGGGGGGGCGGGCCCCCTTGCCCCCCTAAATCCGCCTCTGCATATGTTTGAATAAAGGCGCTAAACGTTAATTTCTACAGTTTTAAAAATTAATAGCTGTTTTTGAATCAAAATAATATTCTAAATTAAACTGTCAATTGTTCTTGAACAATTGAGAGGTCTTTCCTTTTGTAATGTAAAATACATGTTCTAATAGACGTAGAATGTATTGAAAAGCTTTAAAACAAACTGAAAATCCTTTAAATAAGGTTAAAAACACTAATTCGCTATATGGGACATGACCTTGACCTTTGACCTTTTGACCTTTGTCAAGGTCATTAGTCCCAAATGTCATTGCTGAAGACCCCATGGGTCTAGGACCTTTGGTTATAAAGTAAAAGCTGATTTTGTCTTTCCAGAAACCTAAAACAGGTGTTATGCCCCTTAAAAAAATGTCAAATCTCTTTGGTCAAAATGTAACAAAGTTGCGCCTTTATGACCCAAACATTTTCCACTATTCAAAACTTCTGTAAGTATAATAGTTTCTGAGATTATCCCATAACAAGGTGGTAGGTCAAAGGTCAAGGTCAACATACAAATTTGACCTTGAGGTATTTTTCAAAGATACATGAATTGATGATGAAGGGTGAAGATCCTAGGTGTCTACGACTTACGGTTTCTGAGTTTTGGTGGTCAACAGACACCGGTTAATTTTCATAGGGGCATAACCCTACCAATGAGTCGTTGAATCTTTTCGATCCAAATGTAACGAAGAACCGGGGTCTGGTCCTAAACAAATTTCACCCTTTGTTTTTTTTCTACCTATTACGGTTACGGTGTTGGAACGATAACAAGGTTTTTTGGTTTCGGAGGGATTACTCCGAACCGAGAAAATATTTCGACTAACAGGGTGAGTTCCAGATAGGTATTCATGACACTGATACAAAGTGTGAACATGAAAGCGACACGTCTTACGTTTAACGCGGCTAAATTTGTCAAAGTTTGGCGGAAAAAGAATAATAATAATTAAAATGTCAATTGTTCTTGAACAATTGAGAGGTCTTTCCTTTTATAATGTAAAATATATGTTCAAATAGACGTAGAATATATTGAAAAGCTTTAAAACACACTGAAAATCCTTTAAATAAGGTCAAAAACACATAATTCGCTATATGGGACATGACCTTGACCTTTGACCTTTTGACCTTTGTCAAGGTCATTAGTCCCCAATGTCATTGCTGAAGACCCCATGGGTCTAGGACCTTTGGTTATATAGTAAAAGCTGATTTTGTCTTTTCAGAAACCTAAAACAGGGGTTATGCCCCTTATAAAAAGGTCAAATCTCTTTGGTCAAAATGTAACAAAGTTGCGCCTTAATGACCCAAACATTTTCCACTATTCAAAACTTCTGTAAGTATAATGGTTTCTGAGATTATCCCATAACAAGGTGTTAGGTCAAAGGTCAAGGTCAAGATACAAATATGGCCTTGAGGTATTTTACAAAGATACATGAATTGATGATGATTGGTGAAGATCCTAGGTGTCTACGACTTACGGTTTCTGAGTTTTGGTGGTCAACCGACACCGGTTAATTTTCATAGGGGCATAACCCTACCAATGAGTCGTTGAATCTTTTTGATCCAAATGTAACGAAGAACCGGGGTCTGGTCCTGAACAAATTTCACCCTTTGTTTTTTTTCTACCTATTACGGTTACAGTGTTGGAACGATAACAAGGTTTTTGGGTTTCGGAGGGATTACTCCGAACCGACAAAATATTTCGACTAACAGGGTGAGTTCCAGATAGGTATTCATGACACCGATACAAAGTGTGAACGTGAAAGCGACACGTCTTACGGTTAACGCGGCTAAATTTGTCAAAGTTTGGCGGAAAAAGAATAATAATAATTAAACTGTCAATTGTTCTTGAACAATTGAGAGGTCTTTCCTTTTGTAATGTAAAATAATTGTTCAAATAGACATAGAATGTATTGAAAAGCTTTAAAACACACTGAAAATCCTTTAAATAAGGTTAAAAACACTAAATTCGCTATCTGGGACATGACCTTGACCTTTGACCTTTTGACCTTTGTCAAGGTCATTAGTCCCCAATGTCATTGCCGAAGAGCCCATGGGTCTAGGACCTTTGGTTATATAGTAAAAGCTGATTTTGTCTTTCCAAAAACCTAAAACAGGTATAATGCCCCTTAAAAAAAGGTCAAATCTCTTCGGTCAAAATGTAACAAAGTTGCGCCGTAATGACCCAAACATTTTCCACTATTTAAAACTTCTGTAAGTATTATGGTTTCTGAGATTATCCCATAACAAGGTGATAGGTCAAAGGTCAAGGTCAACATACAAATTTGACCTTGAGGTATTTTTCAAAGATACATGAATTGATGATGAATGGTGAAGATCCTAGGTGTCTACGACTTACGGTTTCTGAGTTTTGGTGGTCAACCGACACCGGTTAATTTTCATAGGGGCATAACCCTACCAATGAGTCGTTGAATCTTTTCGATCCAAATGTAACGAAAAACCGGGGTCTGGTCCTGAACAAATTTCACCCTTTGTTTTCTCTCCACCTTTTACGGTTACGGTGTTGGAACGATAACAAGGTTTTTTGGTTTCGGAGGGATAACTCCGAACCGACAAAATTTTTCGACTAACAGGGTGAGTTCCGGATAGGTATTCATGACACGAATTCAAAGTGTGAATATGAAAGCGACACGTCTTACGGTTACGGAGGCTAACTTCGTCAAAGTTTGGCGGAAAAAGAATAATAATAATTAAAATGTCAATTGTTCTTGAACAATTGAGAGGTCTTTCCTTTTGTAATGTAAAATATATGTTCCAATAGACGTAAATGTATTGAAAAGCTTTAAAACACACTGAAAATCCCTTAAATAAGGTCAAAAACACATAATTCGCTATATAGGACATGACCTTGACCTTTGACCTTTTGACCTTTGTCAAGGTCATTAGTCCCCAATGTCATTGCTGAAGACCCCATGGGTCTAGGACCTTTGGTTATATAGTAAAAGCTGATTTTGTCTTTTCAGAAACCTAAATCAGGGGTTATGCCCCTTACAGAAAGGTCAAACCTCTTTGGTCAAAAAGTAACAAAGTTGCGCCTAAATAACCCAAACATTTTCCACTATTCAAAACTTCTGTAAGTATAATGGTTTCTGAGATTATCCCATAACAAGGTGTTAGGTCAAAGGTCAAGGTCAACATACACATTTGACCTTGAGGTATTTTTCAAAGTCACATGAATTGATGATCAATGGTGAAGATCCTAGGTGTCTACGACTTACGGTTTCTGAGTTTTGGTGGCCAACCGACACCGGTTAATTTTCATAGGGGCATAACCCTACCAATGAGTCGTTGAATCTTTTCGATCCAAATGTAACGAAGAACCGGGGTCTGGTCCTGAACAAATTTCACCCTTTGTTTTTTTTCTACCTATTACGGTTACGGTGTTGGAACGATAACAAGGTTTTTGGGTTTCGGAGGGATTACTCCGAACCGACAAAATATTTCGACTAACAGGGTGAGTTCCGGATAGGTATTCATGACACCGATACAAAGTGTGAACATGAAAGCGACACGTCTTACGGTTAAGGCTGCTAACTTCGTCAAAGTTTGGCGGAAGAATAATAATAATAATTAAAATGTCAATTGTTCTTGAACAATTGAGAGGTCTTTCCTTTGATAATGTAAAATATATGTATCAATAGACGTAGAATGTATTGAAAAGCTTTAAAACACACTGAAAATCCTTTAAATAAGGTCAAAAACACATAATTCGCTATATGGGACATGACCTTGACCTTTGACCTTTTGACCTTTGTCAAGGTCATTAGTCCCCAATGTCATTGCTGAAGACCCCATGGGTCTAGGACCTTTGGTTATATAGTAAAAGCTGATTTTGTCTTTTCAGAAACCTAAAACAGGGGTTATGCCCCTTATAAAAAGGTCAAATCTCTTTGGTCAAAATGTAACAAAGTTGCGCCTTAATGACCCAAACATTTTCCACTATTCAAAACTTCTGTAAGTAAAATGGTTTCTGAGATTATCCCATAACAAGGTGTTAGGTCAAAGGTCAAGGTCAACATACAAATTTGACCTTGAGGTATTTTTCAAAGATACATGAATTGATGATGATTGGTGAAGATCCTAGGTGTCTACGACTTACGGTTTCTGAGTTTTGGTGGCCAACCGACACTGGTTAATTTTCATAGGGGCATAACCCTACCAATGAGTCGTTGAATCTTTTCGATCCAAATGTAACGAAGAACCGGGGTCTGGTCCTGAACAAATTTCACCCTTTGTTTTTTTTCTACCTATTACGGTTACGGTGTTGGAACGATAACATGGTTTTTGGGTTTCGGAGGGATTACTCCGAACCGACAAAATATTTCGACTCACAGGGTGAGTTCCGGATAGGTATTCATGACACCGATACACAGTGTGAACATGAAAGCGACATGGTTTACGGTTACGGAGGGAAATGTTGTCAAAGTTTGGCGGAACAAAAAGAATAATAATAATAATAAACTGTCAATTGTTCTTGAACAATTGAGAGGTCTTTCCTTTTTTAATGTAAAATACATGTTCCAACAGATGTAGAATGTATTGAAAAGGTCAAGGTCAACCTTAAAAAGCTCGAAAACACACTAAAAATCCTTTAAATAAGGTTAAAAACACTAAATTCGCTATCTGGGACATGACCTTGACCTTTGACCTTTTGACCTTTGTCAAGGTCATTGGTCCCCAATGCCATTACTGAAGACCTTAAGGGTCTAGGACCTTTGGTTATATAGTAAAAGCTGATTTTGTCTTTTCAAAAACCTAAAACAGGGGTTATGCCCCTTATAGAAAGGTCAAATCTCTTTGGTCAAAATGTAACAAAGTTGCGCCATAATGACCCAAACATTTTCCACCATTTAAAACTTCTGTAAGTATAATGGTTTCTGAGATTATCCCATAACAAGGTGTTAGGTCAAAGGTCAAGGTCAACATACAAATTTGACCTTGAGGTATTTTTTAAAGATACATGAAATGAAGATGATTGGTGAAGATCCTATGTGTCTACGACTTACGGTTTCTGAGTTTTGGTGGCCAACCGACACCGGTTAATTTTCATAGGGGCATAACCCTACCAATGAGTCGTTGAATCTTTTCGATCCAAATGTAACGAAGAACCGGGGTCTGGTCCTGAACAAATTTCACCCTTCATTTTTTTTCTACCTATTACGGTTACGGTGTTGGAACGATAACAAGGTTTTTGGGTTTCGGAGGGATTACTCCGAACCGACAAAATATTTCGACTCACAGGGTGAGTTCCGGATAGGTATTCATGACACCGATACAAAGTGTGAACATGAAAGCGACACGTCTTACGGTTAACGCGGATAAATTTGTCAAAGTTTGGCGGAAGAATAATAATAAACAGAAGAAATACAGTAAGGTCTTTCCCTTTTGTAAAAGGAAAGACCTTAATTAAAGTTCAATTCTTCTTGAATAATTGATAGGTCTTTCCTTCCATTTTCTTTTAATTATACTGTCATAAATAAATATATCATATATATCGATTGATTAATTTATTGATTAGTTGGTTGGTTGGTTGGTTGGATGATTGGTTTATTAATTAAACACTTGATATAGGGTCTCTTGAAACAAGCGAAAAAAAAAGAGACCTTGGATTCCGTATTAAACACATGAAACGGAAACATGCATTGATTGATTGGTTGGCTGGTTAAACACGTTGGTTGGTTAGTTAAATACGTTTGTTAAACATGTTGGTTAAACACGTTGGTTAAACATGTTGGTTAAACACGTTGGTTAAACATGTTGGTAAAACACGTTGGTTGGATAGGCTCAATTAAAACAAGCAAAAAAAAACCTTGGATCCCGTATGAAACACATGAAACGTGACATGCATTGATTGTTTGGTTGGTTGGTTGTGTTAAACACGTTGGTTGGTTAGTTAAACACGTTGGTTAAACATGCTGGTTAAACACGTTGGTTGAATACGTTGGTTAAACACGTTGGTTGGATAGGCTCAATTAAAACAAGCGAAAAAAAAAACCTTGGATCCCGTATGAAACAAATGAAACGTGACATGCATTGATTGATTGGTGGGTTGGTTAAACACGTTGGTTGGTTAGTTAAACACGTTGGTTAAACATGTTGGTTAAACACGTTGGTTGGATAGGCTCAATTAAAACAAGCGAAAAAAAACCTTGGATCCCGTATGAAACACATGAAACGTGACATGCATTGATTGATTGGTTGGTTGGTTAAACACGTTGGTTGGTTAGTTAAACAAGTTGATTGGTTAGTTAAACACGTTGGTTAAACACGTCGGTTAAACACGTTGGTTAAACACGTTGGTTGGATAGGCTCAATGAAAACAAGCGGGAAAAAATCCTTGGATCCCGTATGAAACACATGAAACGTGACATGCATTGATTGATTGGTTGGTTGGTTAAACACGTTGGTTGGTTAGTTAAACACGTTGGTTAAACATGTTGGTTAAACACGTTGGTTAAACACGTTGGTTGGATAGGCTCAATTAAAACAAGCGAAAAAAAAAACCTTGGATCCCGTATGAAACACATGAAACGTGACATGCATTGATTGATTGGTTGGTTGGTTAAACACGTTGGTTGGTTAGTTAAACACGTTGGTTAAACATGTTAGTGAAACTCGTTGGTTAAACACGTTGATTGATTAAACACGTTGGAAAAGGTCAATTAAAACAAGCAAAAAAAAAACCTTGGATCCCGTATGAAACACATGAAACGTGACATGCATTGATTGATTGGTTGGTTGGTTAAACACGTTGGTTGGATAGGCTCAATTAAAACAAGCGAAAAAAAACCTTGGATCCCGTATGAAACACATGAAACGGAAACATGCATTGATTGATTGGTTAGTTAAACACGTTGGTTGGTTAGTTAAACACGTTGGTTAAACACGTTGGTTTAACACGTTGGTTAAACACGTTGGTTAAACACGTTGGTTAAACACGTTGGTTGGATAGGCTGAATTAAAACAAGCGAAAAAAAAACAACATTGGATCCCGTATGAAACACATGAAACAGAAACATGCATTGATTGATTGGTTGGTTGGTTGGTTGGTTAGTTAAACACGTTGGTAAAACATGTTGGTAAAACACGTTGGTTAAACACGTTGGTTAAACACGTTGGAAAGTGTCAATTAAAACAAGCGAAAAAAAGAGACCTTGGATCCCGTATTAAACACATGAAACGGAAACTTGCTTTGATTGATTGATTGATTGATTGATTGATTGATTGATTGATTGATTGATTGATTAATTGATTGATTGATTGATTGATTGATTGATTGATTGATTGATTGATTGATTGATTGATTGATTGGTTGGAATTCAAACACACATAAAACTGTTTAAATAGTGCCAAAAAACACATAATTTGATGACCTTGACCTTTGACCTTGTGACCTTCGTCAAGGTCATTGCTCCACAAGGTCATTGCAAAAGACCGTATGGGTCAAGGACCTTTTGTTAATGAGTTTTGCCTAAAAATGGCTTTTTAAAAACCATCAATGGGAGTTATGTCCCTTACATGATGGTAAAATCAGTATAGTCATAATGTAAAAAAGTTGCCCCTTGAAGTACCAATCATTTTCAACTGCTTAATTTTTCTGTATCTATAACCGTTCAATAGTTATAGGGAAATGAAAAACTTTTGAAAATCTAAAATATGACCTTGACCTTTGACCTTGACCTATATTTTCTAGTTTTGGTCCAATGAACTCAAATCTGAAGACCCGCAGTCTTTATGACTTACGGTTCATGAGATTTATATGCATATCGAAAATTTAAATATTCAAGGGGAAATAACTCCTATAAAAGGTCACTGGATCGCTTCGGTTAAAGTTATTTGAAGTTGTAACTTTTGGCAAGGAACATTTAAAAAAAAACCATTTGCCGCTAAGTCTTATAGTTTATGAGGAGTAGTGATAACAGTGTTTTTTGTAATTGGGGAGATAACTCCTATAAGGTAAACAGTAAACCTTGGTTATTCTAATACAAGATAGATATTATACCTCCGATACATGATACCAAAGATCATTTGGATATGTTGCGTACTTTTCTTGATTTTGGACTTTGAAAACGGACGAGGAAAAAGAATAATAATAATAATAAATATAAAGCAATTGTTTTGAAAACAATTGTTAGGCAGTCTTTCCCCTCTGATGAATGGATAATTGATTTTTTTTTTATTGATTGATTTGGAAAAAGGGGGGGGGGGTATTTGTTTATTTGTTTGTTTGTTTGCTTTGGTATGGGGTCTATATTATTATGTTACCGGAGAAGTTTCATGTTTAGTTTGGAAAGTTTTTCTTTTATTTTAGATACAGCGCGCGCGCAAGATTGAGGAGACATCACGTGACGCGGGTTTATATTAAGAAAAACTTAGTCTTTTTATTTCTCTTTAGGTCGGGACGTTAAACAGACAACATGTATAGAGATGGAATGTACACAATGTAATTTCTTTTGTCATTGTAGGAAATTGACATTTTGATCACAGTTCACCAGCAGTGCATGTTTTGGATTTAATTGTTCCGGTGTAACTTTAATACACATTTAATGATTATTTTTTGATAATGTCCATTTTTCAGCACCTGTTTGTAACACAGATTAGTATTTCAATCTCGGAGCGGACATTTTATTGTAGGTTTTTACTGAGATTGACGGACCTAGCAAGCGATTTTTACGGCATTGCGATTTCTTTTTTCTAGGAAAAGTCTTGAGAGATATCTGAAAAAGGTTTTTTTATGAACCTTCAGTACATGTATGCCCTGCTGACTGCAAATTTTCAGGTCGATTGGACTTGTAGTTTCAGAGAATATGTGGATTTTTTTTCAGAAGAGACGTAAGAACAATAATAAAATAAAAATTTTCTTGAATAATTGAGAGTTTGTTCCTTCAATAAACTGTCATAAATAAACAGTCATACATATTGATTGATTGATTAGTTGGTTGATTGATTGGTTGGTTGGTTGGTTTGTTGGTTGGTTGATTAAACACGTTTGATAGGGTCACTTAGAACAAGGGGAAAAAGACCTCAAGAGACCTTGCATCCCGTATTAAAGCATGACACGGAAACATACATTAAGTGATTGATTGGTTGGTTGGTTAAACACATTGGTTAAACATGTTGGTTTAACACGTTGGTTAAACACGTTTGATGGGCTCAATTTAAACAAGCGAAAAAAAAACATCTTGGATCCCGTATTTAACACATGAAACGGAAACATGCATTGATTTATTTATTGGTTGGTTGGTTAAACACGTTGGTTAAACATGTCGGTTAAACACGTAGTTTAAACACGTTGGCTGGTTAAACACGTTTGATAGGCTCAATTTTAACAAACGAAAAAAAACCATCTCGGATCCCGTATTTAACACATGAAACGGAAACATGCATTGATTGATTGATTGATTGGTTGGTTGGTTGGTTAAACACGTTGGTTAAACACGTTGGTTAAACATATTGGTTTAACACCTTGGTTAAATATATTGGTTAAACACGTTGGCTGGTTAAACACGTTGGATAGGCTCAATTTAAACAAGCGAAAAAAACCATCTTGGATCCCGTATTTAACACATGAAACGGAAACATGCATTGATTGATTGATTGATTGATTGATTGATTGGTTGGTTGGTTGGGTGGTTGGTTGGTTAAACAGTTGGTTAAACACGTTGGTTAAACACGTTGGCTGGTTAAACACGTTAGATAGGCTCAATTTAAACAAGCGAAAAAAACCATCTTGGATCCCGTATTTAACACATGAAACGCAAACATGCATTGATTGGTTGGTTGGTTGGTTGGTTGGTTGGTTGGTTGGTTGGTTGGTTAAACACGTTGGTTAAACACATTGGATAGGCTCAAAATTGGATCCCGTATTTAACACATGAAACGGAAACATGCATTGATTGATTGATTGATTGATTGGTTGGTTGATTGGTTGGTTGGTTGGTTGGTTAAACACGTTGGTTAAACACGTTGGTTAAACATATTGGTTAAACACGTTGGTTAAACATATTGGTTAAACACGTTGGCTGGTTAAACACGTTGGATAGGCTCAATTTAAACAAGCGGGAAAAAAAACATCTTGGATCCCGTATTTAACACATGAAACGGAAACATGCATTGATTGATTGATTGATTGATTGATTGGTTGGTTGGTTGGTTGGTTGGTTGGTTGGTTGGTTGGTTGGTTGGTTGAAATTCAAACACACATAAAACTGTTTAAATAGTGCCAAAACCACATAATTTGATGACCTTGACCTTTGACCTTGTGACCTTCGTCAAGGTCATTGCTCTACAAGGTCATTGCAAAAGACCCTATGGGTCAAGGACCTTTTGTTTAAGAGTTTTGCCTAAAAATGGCTTTTTAAAAACCATCGACGGGAGTTATGTCCCTTACATGATGGTAAAATCAATATAGTCATAATGTGAAAAAGTTGCCCCTTGAAGTATTTAACATTTTTCACTGCTTAAATTTTCTGTATCTATAACCATTCAAGAATTATAGGGAAATCAAAGAGATATGAAAATCTAAAATATGACCTTGACCTTTGACCTTGACCTAATTTTCTAAGTTAGGAATCAGGGGACTCAAATAAAATTATTCCAGGGTTATACAGTTAACGGTTTATGAGTTAAAAAAACATACCGACAAATTTATTCCGTAAAGATAGATAACTCCTATAAAATTTCTTCGAATCGCTTCGATCCAAATTAGCCAAAATTTTCTGAGGATGTAACGAACAATTTGTAAAAAAAATTTTGTCGCTATCTTTTTTTGTTACGAAGGAGATGCACACACATGATAAACAGTGAATAGGGAGATAACTCTTACAGAGAAAATTGTTCGTCTTAGCAGGGTGAAATTTAAAAGCGCATAAACTATACGATACAATATGAGAAATATCTAAGCCACATATTGCGAAGCAAACATTTATCGCAAGAACAAAATTTGGCGGAAAAAAAAAAATAATAATAATAATAATAATAATAATAATAATAATCAGAACAAAAACAATAAGTCTTTCCACAGAAAAGTGGAAAGACTTAATAAACAAACGAAATACAGTAAGGTCTTTCCATTTAAGAAAGGAAAGACCTTAATAATAAACAGAAGAAATACAGTAAGGTCTTTCCCTTTAGAAAAAGGAAAGACCTTAATAATTAAAAACCAATTGTTCAGAGAACCATTGATGGTCTTTCCACCAGTAATGATTCTTTATTATATGAAAATATTAAAATTTGGTTTTAAATGTCAATTTCAGCGTCAAATGACAACTTATTGTACGCTGATTCCAAAAAAATAAGGTTTCTATACAAAAATATATAAATAAGGGAGATAATTTTCTACTTCCGGTTCAAAATATGTTACTTTCGGTACTGTCTTATAGTTTACTTGACGCTGATTCCAAAAATATATGGTTTTACATACTTTTACAATAATTTATTACAAAAATTTGCTACTTCCGGTTGACAAAAGGTCACTTCCGGTTAGATTTTTCAACGTTATATTACTTGCAACCTAATGCAAAAAGTCTAATTGCTTTAACATGAATACATATGAGGTAAAAGCAAAGGTCAAAATCTAGAACGTTAAATTAACATATGACCTTGAGCTCAATTTTAAGGTCATAAACCAAGGACCTCAAATCAAAAGACTCTAGGTCTTTACTTTATATTGTTTATGAGTTATATTACCATACGACTGATATTAGATATAAAAGGGGGGAAAACACACATCAAATGTTTACGTACCCTTTTGACTAAAATTTATGTGTAACTACATGTCGCGACTAACAATTGTGTGAAAATATTTTGTCGATATCTTATAAGATTTCTGAAAATGAGAGATAACAAGCCAAAGTCAAAATTTTGAACATGACCTTGACCTTTGACCTTGACCTCATTTTCATTTTTTTGAACCAAGGACCTCAAATCAAAAGACCCTAGGCCTATATCACTTATCGTTTACCAGTTAGAAATACAAATCAGTTATATACAAAAGGGGGGATAACTCTCGTATGGAGTCTCCGGATAGCTTCGACAAAAATAAATCATTTCATCCTGAGGATATAACGAGCAATTTGGTAAAATAAATTTGTCGGTTTCTTATACGGTTGCGCCTTATAAGTGATAACAAGAAAAACAGTGTTCGGGGAGATAACTCTTACATGGAAAATATTTTTGTTACGCGGTGTCAGTTTCAAAAGCGTATTAACTCTTCGATATCATATACAAAATATCTAAGCGACATCTTGTGAAACAAAATCTTAGAGAAGGAAAGAAAATTAGGCGGAAGAAAAAAAATAATAAATATAAATCAATTGCTTTTAAAAAGCAATTGTGAACGGTCTTTCCCCCTTTGAAACATAGATTGATTTGGGTGGGGGGTGTTTGTTTTGTTTGTTTGTTTGTTTGTTTGTTTGTTTGTTTGTTTCTGTAAGGGATCTATAGTATTGTGTTACCGGAGAAGTTTCATGTTTAGTTTGGAAAGTGTTTCTTTTATTTTAGGTACAGCGCGCGCGACATCACGTGACACGGGTTTATAATAACGAAAACTTAGTCTTTTTATTTCTTTTTAGGTGGGGACGTTGAACAGACAACATGTATAGAGACGGAATGCACACAATGTAATTTCTTTTGTCATTGTAGGAAATTGACATTTTGATCACAGGTCACGGGCAGTGCATGTTTTGGATTTAATCGATCCGGTGTAACTTTAAAACACATTTAATGATTATTTTCTGATAATGTACATTTTGCAGCACCTGTTTGTAACACAGATTAGTATTTCAATCTCGGAGCGGACATTTTATTGTAGGTTTTTACTGAGATTTACGGACCTAGCAAGCGATTTTTACGGTATTGCCATTCCTTTTCTCTAGGAAAAGTCTTGAGAGATATCTGCACCAAGTTTTTTTATGAACCTTTATTACATGTATGCCCTGCTGACTGCAAATTTTGAGGTCGATTGGACTTGTAGTTTCAGAGTACATGTGGATTTTTTTTCAGAAGAGACGTAAGAACAATATTAAATTTCAATTTTTCTTGAATAATTGAGAGTTTGTTCCTTCACTATACTGTCATAAATAAACAGTCATACATATTGATTGATTGATTGATTAGTTGGTTGGTTGATTGATTGATTGATTGATTGTGATTGATTGATTGATTGGTTGGTTGGTTGGTTGGTTAAACACGTTGGATAGGGTCAATTGAAACAGCGAAAAAGAAACAGAAGATCTTGGACCCTATATTAAACACATGAAACGGAAACATGATTGATTGATTGATCATGATCATGATCATGATTGATTGATTGATTGATCATGATCATGATTGATTGATTGATTGATCATGATCAGATTTATTGATTGATTGATTGGTTGGTTTGGTTGGTTGGTTGGTTGGTTGGTTGGTTGGTTGGTTGGTTGGCAGGCTTTATATAAACCATCAATGGGGATTATGTCCCTTACACAATTGTAAAACCAATGCAGTCGAAATGTAACAAAGTTGCCCCTTGAGGTACCAAACATTTTTCACTATGAAAATTTTCTGTATCTATAACCATTCAAAAGTTATAGGGAATTCAAAGACCAATAAAAATCTAAAATACGACCTTGACCTTTGACCTTGACCTAATTTTCGTTTTTTTGGACCAAGGATCTCAAATCAAAAGACCCGAGGTCTCTATCACTTATGGTTTTCCAGTTTAAAATACATTTCAAAATTTCAAAAACAAAAGGGGAATTAACTCTCATATGGAATCTCTATAAGGCTTCGGTAAAAAAAAAACAGAACGTCCTGAGGATGTAACGCGCCATTTGGAAAAATAAATTTGTCGGTTTCTTAAACGGTTGTGAAGATTAAGCGATAACAAAAAAAACAGTGTTCGGGGAGATAACTCTTATATGGGAAAGTATTGGGTTTCGCGGTGTCAGTTTCAAAAGCGCATAAACTGTTCGATATCATATTTCATTTATCTAAGCGACATCTTGCGAAACAAAAAAACAGCGAAGGAAAAAAATGTTGGCGGAAGAAAAAAAAAAATAATAATAATAATAATAATCAGAACAAAAACAATAGGTCTTTCATCCGAAAGGTTGAAAGACCTAATAATCAGAAGAAAACCAATAGGTCTTTCCACGGAAAAGTGGAAAGACCTAATAAACAGAAGAAATACAGTAAGGTCTTTCCCTTTTGTAAAAGGAAAGACCTTAATTAAACTGTCAATTGTTCTTGAACAATTGAGAGGTCTTTCCTTTTGTAATGTAAAATACATGTTCCAATAGAAGTAGAATGTATTGAAAAGCTTTATTACACACTAAAAACCCTTTCAATCAGGTCAAAAAAACATAATCCGCTATTTGGGACATGACCTTGACCTTTGACCTGTTGACCTTTATTAAGGTCAATAGTCCCCAATGTCCTGAACATTTTGCACTATTTACTATTTCTGTAAGTATAATAGTTTTTGAGATATCCAATAAAAAGTGAAAGGTCAAAGGTCAAGGTCAACCTTAAAAAGCTTTAAAACACACTAAAAATCCTTCATATAAGGTTTAAAACACTAAATTTGCTATCTGGGACATGACCTTGACCTTTGACCTTTTGACCTTTGTCAAGGTCATTAGTCCCCAATGACATTACTGAAGACCCCAAGGATCTATGACCTTTGGTTATATAGTAAAAGCTGATTTTGTCTTTTCAGAAACCTAAAACAGGCTTTATGCCCCTTAAAAAAGGTCAAATCTCTTCGGTCACAGTGTAACAAAGTTGCGCCATAATGACCCAAACATTTTCCACTATTTAAAACTTCTGTAAGTATAATGGTTTCTGAGATTATTCCATAACAAGGTGTTAGGTCAAAGGTCAAGGTCAACATACAAATTTGACCTTGAGGTATTTTTCAAACATACATGAATTGATGATGATTGGTGAAGATCCTAGGTGTCTACGACTTACGGTTTCTGAGTTTTGGTGGCCAACCGACACCGGTTAATTTTCATAGGGGCATAACCCTACCAATGAGTCGTTGAATCTTTTCGATCCAAATGTAACGAAGAACCGGGGTCTGGTCCTGAACAAATTTCACCCTTTGTTTTTTGTCTACCTATTACGGTTACGGTGTTGGAACGATAACAAGATTTTTGGCTTTCGGAGGGATTACTCCGAACCGACAAAATATTTCGACTCACAGGGTGAGTTCCAGATAGGTATTCATGACACCGATACAAAGTGTGAACATGAAAGCGACACGTCTTACGGTTAACGCGGCTAAATTTGTTAAAGTTTGGCGGAAAAAGAATAATAATAATTAAACTGTCAATTGTTCTTGAACAATTGAGAGGTCTTTCCTTTTTTAATGTAAAATACATGTTCCAACAGACGTAGAATGTATTGCAAAGGTCAAGGTCAACCTTAAAAAGCTCGAAAACACACTAAAAATCCTTTAAATAAGGTTAAAAACACTAAATTCGCTATCTGGGACATGACCTTGACCTTTGACCTTTTGACCTTTGTCAAGGTCATTGGTCCCCAATGCCATGACTGAAGACCCCAAGGGTCTAGGACCTTTGGTTATATAGTAAAAGCTGATTTTGTCTTTTCAAAAACCTAAAACAGGGTTATGCCCCTTATAGAAAGGTCAAATCTCTTTGGTCAAAATGTAACAAAGTTGCGCCATAATGACCCAAACATTTTCCACCATTTAAAACTTCTGTAAGTATAATGGTTTCTGAGATTATCCCATAACAAGGTGTTAGGTCAAAGGTCAAGGTCAACATACAAATTTGACCTTGAGGTATTTTTGAAAGTCTCATGAAATGTTGATGATTGGTGAAGATCCTATGTGTCTACGACTTACGGTTTCTGAGTTTTGGTGGCCAACCGACACCAGTTAATTTTCATAGGGGCATAACCCTACCAATGAGTCGTTGAATCTTTTCGAATCAAATGTAACGAAGAACCGGGGTCTGGTCCTGAACAAATTTCACCCTTCGTTTTTTTTCTATCTATTACGGTTACGGTGTTGGAACGATAACAAGGTTTTTTGGTTTCGGAGGGATTACTCCGAACCGACAAAATATTTCGACTAACAGGGTGAGTTCCGGATAGGTATTCATGACACCGATACAAAGTGAGAACATGAAAGCGACACGTCTTACGGTTTAGGCTGCTAACTTCGTCAAAGTTTGGCGGAAAAAGAATAATAATAAACAGAAGAAATACAGTAAGGTCTTTCCTTATAGAAAAAGGAAAGACCTTAATAATAAAATGTCAATTGTTCTTGAACAATTGAGAGGTCTTTCCTTTTCGAAATGTAAAGTACATGTTCCAATAGGCGTAGAATGCACAGAAAAGCTCTCAAACACACACAAAACCGTTAAAAAATGACAAAAACAACAAATTCGATAATTTGGACATGACCTTGGCTTTTGACCTTGTAACCTTTGTGAAGGTCATTGGTCAACAATGTCATTGTAAAAGACCCCATGGGTCTAGGACTTTTCGTTCAAGAGTTAAAGCTAATTTTACCTTTTCAGAAACCGTTAACGGCGGTTATGCCCCTTAAGAATATGTCAAATCCTTTCGGTCAAAATGTAAAAAAGTTGTGCCTCAGTCACCTTAACATTTTTCACTGTTTACTATTTCTGTAAGATTAACCGTTTTTGAGATATCGACTAAAAAGTTGAAAGGTCAAAGGTCAAGGTCAACCTTAAAAACACTTAAAACACACTCAAAATGCTTAAAATAAGGTCAAAAACACATAATTCGCTATCTGGGACATGACCTTGACCTTTGACCTTGTGACCTTTGTCAAGGTCATTAGTCCCCAATGTCATTGGTGAAGACCCCACGGGTCTAGGACCTTTGGTTATATAGTAAAAGCTGATTTTGTCTTTTCAGAAACCTAAATCAGGGGTTATGCCCCTTACAGAAAGGTCAAATCTCTTCGGTCAAAATGTAACAAAGTTGCGCCATAATGACCCAAACATTTTCCACTATTTAAAACTTCTGTAAGTATAATGTTTCTGAGATTATCCCATAACAAGGTGTTAGGTCAAAGGTCAAGGTCAACATACAAATTTGACCTTGAGGTATTTTTCAAAGATACATGAATTGATGATGAATGGTGAAGATCCTAGGTGTCTACGACTTACGGTTTCTGAGTTTTGGTGGCCAACCGAAGGATAACCTCCAACGAAAATTTTGATTCATGGCACAGTAAGGTGAACGATGATACAAATACTTGAGGGTATTTTCTACTTTACGAGGTTAACGTAAAAGTAAAAGGTAATTGTTGAATAATAATGAACTAATTTTCTTAAAATGAGTGTTTTCCAGTTGATATTAAAAACAGTCAAATGGAGAATGTATTGAAAAGTCAAGGCAATGAAGCTGGGAAACCGTAAACCTTATTTATTTAAACTTTAAATTTATCAGAATACTTAGACCCTGCATTGACCTTTGCAATTGAGTCTTTCCTTATTATTGCTAAACATGGTTAGACCCTTAGATTATTGAAAAGTGAAAGTAACTTCAAAACCAAACAGGTAAACCCCTTTAATAAGGTTAAATCTACTAAATAAATTTACAGTGTTAGACTAAACATTTTCCACTAATTTAACCATTCTTTAAGATCATAGGTTTGATATTGTTCATAAAAGGGCTAGTTAATTTCAAGTACCTAAACAGGGTTACCCTTAGGAAATCTCAAAATCTGAATTGTGATAAATGTAACGATATGGGTCTGTATGTCCTGAATTTTTACCACTTTTAATTTTAACTTAAGTTGGGATGACCCATAACATTGGTGTTGAATCTTGATCAAAACAAATATGACCTGGGTGGTTTACAAATTTCATTTTGTAAATGTGAACTTAAGGTCACGTTTGAGTAAAGGTTTTTGGGTTTAACGGGAATTTCTACATAAAATATACAATGAGTCGGATCTTTTGATCAAAGAACGAAACAAGTGTGAACAGAACACTTGTTTTCTACGTAACGGTACTTTATATAAAGGTTTAGGATGAGAATTATAAACGAAAAAATCTAAGTGTTGATGAATCATGAACTAAAAGTTAAATGAAAGCACCTTAGTAGAGCTAACTAAATTAAAATAATAAAATAAATATATATTAAAAATAAGTTATCTTGTAAAGGATGTCCTAATAATATATACAAAGAAATCGTAAGTAATGCTTTTGATAGAAAAGCTTTTAAACAAAAAACTTAAATAAGGTCAAAAAACATATTCCTATTAAGGAAAGACCTTAATTTAACTTTTGACTTTCTGACATTAGTCCATTTCTTTGGTAAAGACGTAATCAAGACTTTGGTATTAAAAGTTTAAAAACTGATAAACTTTTAAGAAGCTTAAAACGCTTATCGCCCTAAAGGGCAAGACTTCTTCTTTCTGTAAGTCAATGTCCAAATTATCAAACCATGTTAGACTTTTGTTGTAAAATAGTTTTGTTTTCCATAACAAAAGGTGTTGCCAAAGTAATCAAATTACTTCGGAAAATTTTTCAAAAATATTGATACGAATGGCAAATCTCATTTACATACGTTTTGAATTTGTGGTTCAACACCGTAAATGTTTAGGAAGGCAGTAATAAAATTTGTTAAGTTATTTTTCAAAGTAAAAGAAGTGTTGGTAAGAAAAAAGTTTACCTTGTTTTATTTAGGTAGGTGAACGAACAGGTTTATTGTTTAAGGGGTTAACCCTAACACAAATTTTTATCAATGATTCAGATAGGGTTGTCTGAAACATACCCTAATGTTACTGAAACGTACGTTTGGTACGTACAATTTTTAGGTTTGGGATTATCCAACACAAAATATTGACTAAAGGTGATTCGTGAATTAAAAACAACAAATGAACTTAACCATTTTAGGTAGAGTACTTTAAATTGGAAAAAAGATAATATTATAATTAAACTTATTGTTTTAATTTAAAGATCTTTCTTTTGAAGAATACAAATGTTCCACGTAAGGATTAAGAGGTTAGGTCAACTTTAAAGTGAAAAAATAAATCTTATTAATTTTAAAAACTAAATGATTTTGAATTTAAACTTGACCTTTTACTTTAAAAACCAATTGCTTTTTGAAACCGGGTCTTGGACCTTTTGGTTGAAAAGCTATTTTTCACTAAGAACCAAAGGGGTTACCTCTAAAAAAAGTAGTAAAAGTATTGTTTATGCCAAAATGACAAAGTTTCATTTTAAATCATAAACTTTTAAATAAAAGGTTGTAAGAAAAAAATTTCATAGGTATTGTAAAATGTAATAATTCAATGGAACATTAATTTAAAGTTCTTAAGTATGTGCTACGCAGCTTAATATGGTAGTACCACAAGGTCATGAATCATTCTTGAGTATTTAAAGAAGATAGGTTGTGTGAAAATCCTATTTTGTTTTCGATTCGGTTTTGGTTAACGAACCGGTTAATTTTTTGGGGAACCTACCATCGAGCAAATTTTTCGACTCAAAGTACAGAAGGTTGTCTGAATTATTACCATTGTTTTTTTAAGCAACGGTATGGTTAACGTACAAAGTTTTTGAGTTTACGGAGATAATGAAAATAAATTATTCGACTTACATGAGTGTTTCCCTGTTATGCAAATTAATGTCAACGAATAGATGTTAAAAGGTAAGGTAAACTAAAAGTCTGGTAAACAAAACTTTAAATAATTAAATCAATAATTCGTATCTGGAACATGAAGGCTTTCCTTTTGAATTTTAAACATTGTTCCAAGCTATGGACTAGGAGACTAGGTCAACTATAAAAGCTGAATATCTTAAAAACTTTAAAAGGGTTAAAAACCTTAAAGTTCGAACATTTGAATAAACTTAACATTTGACCTTTGACTGTACATTTTCCCATTAAAACTAATATCAAGGGTTAGGTCTTGAATATATAAAAGTGTTGTCTTTTCAAAAACTACAAACTGGTTATTACTTTAAAAAGTAATACTTGTTAATTGTAAACCATTGTGTCAGACCTAACGTTTGACTTTTTAACCGTCAGGTTATATTTGGGCATTAACCCTAAACAAGGTGTAATCTTTTGTCAAAGTAACAATTCCGTTGGTTTTTAAAATTATCAATTATTATTAAGATACCTATTGTTAGTGGAGATACAGTTTTGGTTTTGGAACGGTATTTATGACAACCTAAATATGACGTTGAGTTCGATCGAAATTTAAACAAAAAAGGTGGTACTGAAAAATTTACGTTAGAGGATTTTTTCTAAGTTTCGGACTACGAATATTAGATTCAAGGTATTGGGTTCGGGGGTTCTCGAAGACAAAATTTAATCATTGGTTTAAATTAGGATGTCTTTCCTATAAATGTTAATTTACAAAGACTGTTCGGAAAATTTTAAAAGTTGAAGACATAATTTTATAATAAAAATTTGACAAGACTTTTCTTTTTTGAATGTCAGGTCCATAGCACTCATTGAAGACATAAGGTAAACTTTGTATACGAAAACTGTTTGTTAAAGAACTAAACATGGTTATGCCCTTTAGACGTCAATTCTTGCAAATTAAATGGCATTACTCAACGGTTAACTATACTTTCTGTAGTAAAATGTTTTATATCTTAATATTTAAGGTCAAAGGTCAAGTCAACTTAAAGCTTTGAAATAATCTCAAAAACATTAAATCCTAAAGTTAAATCTAAATTCTATGTACATCTTGACTTACTTTACTGTGTAAGGTCAATGCCCAATATTGCTGAAGCATGGGATCTACTGATGTGGTTCTTAGTAAAACTGATTTGTCTTTTGAACCTAAAGGGTTATCCCTTAATAAGGTACAATCTTTCCAAATGTAAAATTGACAAGACCCAAAAATTTTCATATTTAAACTTTTAGGTTATATATTCTAGTTTTGTAAAAGTTACAAGGTTTTGGTTCAATCCATACATGATTAATCACTTAAGGGTGATGGTATATACCTGATTACGTTTTGAATATGTTACGACCTCGGTTATTCATGGCAAACGTAACAAATGTTGAATTTACATCAATTTAAAAAAATCGGGTATTTAAAATTTCCCTTCGTTTAGATTTAAGTAACGGTCATTGGTTGGAACAAAGGGGTTTTGCTTGGAGTGTTACACGACAAATACGACTAGGGTGAGTTAAGACAGTTTAATCTATAAGTAGAATTAAATCGATTTTACGTTAACGGGATTTACTTTGACAGGTATTGTCCATTATTGCTGAGACAGGAGTTAGGCTTTTGGTTAAGGACTGATTTGTCTTTTGAACCAAAGAGGTTTCCTTAAAAAGAAATTTTCTCAAAAGTAAAAAGCGTAATGACAGTCATTTCACATTAACTTAAGTTAAATGGATCAGATTATATAAAATGTATGGTTAAAGTCAATTAATTACTATGGAATTAATTTCAAGAACTTGATGATTAAGTGAATCCTTATAAGGTAAGTTTGCTATGGGTCCACACCGTTTATTTTCTAAGGATCCCAACATGTATCTGTCAAATGTAAAGCAGAATGTTCTTTTCAAACAATCAGCGTTCCCTTTAAAATCATTCTTTGGCAAAGTAACAAAGTTTGGTTAGACGGAATTTTCCACATTAAAAATTTTGTAAGTATAGTGGTTCTGAATTACCCATAACAAAGGTGTTAGGCAAAGGTCAAGGTCAAACACATTTGCCTTAGTTTTTCAAATGATTGGATAAGATTAATCTAGGTTTAAACTTACGGTTTCTGATTTTGGAAGTAATTAAGGTAATTTTGAAGGAATACTTAAGGTCTTTCTTTATAAAGAAACAATAAGGGGTCTGTCTGAACAAAATTTCCTTCTTTTTTTTAATTTAGTTACGTAAGTTGTGAAGAAAAGGTTTTGGTTCGTAAGTAAACGACTAAATTTTCATACAGGGTAAACCGAAATTTATGGGACATACATGTTTAACTTGAACTTGAGTCATAGTCCGAGCATAACTCGACCCAAAGTTTGGGACCTATGATAATAATAAAAATAAATTAATTGTTCTGAAAATTAGAGGTTTTTGTTAAAAAGTTCAAAATGTAAATGTATGAAAGTTTTAAACACTGAAAATTTTTAATATTAAACTTACTAATGTTTGGATCCTACTGGACGTTTAGCTTTAAGGTCAATCCCCAAGTCTTGGGAAGATCCCATGGGTCTGATTTGGTATATAGAAAAACCTATTCTTTCGAACTAATTTGGTTTTGCCCTAAAAAAAGGTAATTCTCGGGCAAATTAACAAAGGCGTATGACCAAATTTTCCACATTTAAAATTTGAAGTATGGTCTGAATATTCCATAGGTTTGTCAACCATCAATTAAATTTGACCTGAGGTTTTTTACAGAAGTTATGAACGAAAATTTTGCCACTAGTTCGTTATTCTGCACCGACAGTTTTAATGGAGTTACACTTTAGTCGGGCTAATTTTCGTCAAATATGTACGAAAATGTCAGTAACAAATTACTTGTTTTTTTTTATTATTAAGTTAGTTTGCGTAAGATTTGAGTTGGTTCTGAACGAAAATTTCACCATGTTGAAGTATATAAACCGTACAAAGTGACAGAAACGACACTTATTTAGGTGCTTTTGTAATTTTGAGAATATAATAAAAGAAGAAATAAGGTCTTTCCCTTTTGTTAAAAATTAATTAATTCAATGTTCAAAGGGTCTTTCTTATAAAATTTTAAATAAACGTGAATGTACTGAATTTAAACTACTAAAATCTTAATAGGTAAAAATTAATTCCATAGGAACTTAACTTAACCTAATCTAATAGTCCCAATTGTCTTCTAGACCTGTCTATTTATTGTAACCTAGGTCTTAGAACCTAAAATCATGTAAGCCCTTGATTAGGAACATTTTAAGTAAAAGTAAAATTGGCTAAACCTAAAATTCAATTTTTTAAAAATTAATATTTTCGAATTATCATAAAAGGTGTTAGGATATCCAACGTTCACAATTTGACTCTAATATTGTTCTAATTGAATTATATGATGGTGAAGTCAGGTTACATCATGTCTGAGGTTTTAGAAGTTCATGGAACCTATGAGGTAATTTTCTCCAATGTACGTAGATTGGTGTGCCGAAATTTAACTTTTTGGGCATACCCTTCGGTTAGTGTTGAAATCGGTTTTTGGTCAGAAGGGTTGTCGACGAAAAATTTCACCAGGTTTTTCATATATGTTCGTGAAAAATGAACTAAAGGTGTCTTGGTTTAGACGCAAATGTAATTTGGCAGGTAAGTCAAAGATATACATAAGTTTTCCTTTGTAAAGGAAGCTTAATTAAAGATAATTTAATTTTATAAAATAATAAATAAGAAATCAGTAAGGTCATCCCTTAGTAATGTCAATGTATTATAAATGAGATTGTTCTTGAATTAACTCTTTTCAATAACGTAAAATTATTAAAAAGTTAAAAAAATGAAACTTTTAAAAAAACACTATTGTAATAAGGTAATGACATTATTGCCTATTGGCATATTATCCAATGTGATTGTTAAGCATAGCAGGCTTGCTTAAGAAACATGTCTTCCTTTTTAATAAAACGTTTGCCCTTTAAAAACTAAAACTTTCCCTTAATAAAAGTTGCAATCCTTCAGCAATTAATTCCAGTTTAATTCAAATTATCATTAAAATCTGTAATAAGGTGTGGATTAACATACAAGGTTAGTCATGGCTGGTTTACAAAATTTGATTGAGATATGTAAGTCTTGATCTATGATCGATGGTGGGGCCCGACCGTATTTATGGGTTCCTTGGTCGTTCTTAAAATTGAGACGGGTTTCTGAGTTTTGGTGTCATTGGCAGGTTTCATGGCAAACTCATAGGTGTGTGATTTTCACAAGTAACGAAAGGCGTCTTCGAAATTACTTGTTATTTGGACAAGTATTTGGAATACAAGGTTTTCTTTAGTACGAAGACAAAATATTACAAAAGTAGTTTCTTTGTAATAGAAGATAATTGAAATGACAACATTGTAGGTCTCTTTGTAATTAAGAAAAATAGAAGATAGTAGCTTTTAAAAGAAAACCTTAATAATAATATTTATTATTTAATCAGCAGAAATTTACAAAAGTTTTTCCCTTTAGTAAAGGAAAATTAATTCGTAACAATTTCCTTTAAATTTAAGGTTTTTTCCTTCGTTAGTAAAGTCATACCTTAGTTTCAGTAAGTGATTGAAGCTAAAGAGTTTGTCACCAAAATTTAAGGTAAACACAACAACTTTCGTATTGGACAGACTGGTTGTTGACTTTCATTTTTCCATATTTGACCGGTTGGACTAGGTTTTGTAAGGTTTGTCGAAATAAACAGGTAGTTAGAGGTATTCTCTCGGTCAAATGTAAATGAAAGACCCACTTTCTTAACTTCTTAAGTAAGTATAATAATCCAAAAAGTGGCTCATTAAAAATTACTTAATTTTTCGACAATTGAGAGTGTGAAGTCTAGTTACATAGTCTAGTTTTGTAGCCACACCTTAATAAAGGCAAACACAATTAATTTGAATAATGACGGCGGTTGGTCTGCCAATTCATTTTTCATGGTTAGGTTTGACGATAAATTTTTTGATCGAGGGTTTGCCCAAATATGCTAACGGTCAGAAATTTGCCAACAATTAATAACGAAGTTACGTTTGGATGACTAAAGTTGAGACAAAAAATAAAAAAAAAAACATAAATCTTTAAAAGGAAAACCTTTTTAAATATTTCTTGTTCAATTTTGACATTGGAGGTTTTTATGTAAAGTGATGCTTAGAACTAAAGGTTTAAAAAGTAAAATCCTTAAATTAAAAATATTCGCCGAATGACCACTTTCACTTTTAACTTGTAGTTGGTTTCAGTTTCTGAAACTGGGTCAGGCTGGTAATAAATTGATTCTTCTAAAGTTATGCCCTATAATGGTAAATCTGGTCAAATTACGGTTGGTTGCCCACATTAATTTTAAAGTACTAATGGTGTGGATTTCATCAATGTAAGCCAGGTCAGGTAACAAATTTACCTTGTTTTTTAATACCTAGGTGTGAAGTAAATTTTGTTGAGTTACCGAGTTTCAACCGGTATTCAAGGATACCTACAAAGTGTGAATTGAAAGCGAGACGGTTGGCTAAATTTCAACTTTTAAATTATATAAGATACGTAAGGTACTTTGGACGAGAATTATCAACGACAAAATATTTCGACTAACAGGGTGAGTTCCAGATAGGTATTCATGACACCGATACAAAGTGTGAACATGAAAGCGACACGTCTTACGGTTTAGGCTGCTAACTTCGTCAAAGTTTGGCGGAAGAATAATAATAATAAACGAAAGAAATACAGTAAGGTCTTTCCCTTTTGTAAAAGGAAAGACCTTAATTAAAATGTCAATTGTTCTTGAACAATTGAGAGGTCTTTCCTTTTCGAAATGTAAAGTACATGTTCCAATATGCGTAGAATGCATTGAAAAGCTCTCAAACACACATAAAACCGTTAAAAAATGACAAAAAACAATAAATTCGATAATTTGGACATGACCTTGACTTTTGACCTTGTGACCTTTGTGAAGGTCATTGGTCCAGAATGTCATTGTTAAAGACCCCATGGGTCTAGGACTTTTCGTTCAAGAGTTAAAGCTAATTTTACCTTTTCAGAAACGTTAACGGCGGTTATGCCCCTTAAGAATATGTCAAATCCTTTCGGTCAAAACTGTAAAAAAGTTGTGCCTCAGTCACCTTAACATTTTTCACTGTTTACTATTTCTGTAAGATTAACCGTTTTTGAGATATCGACTAAAAAGTTGAAAGGTCAAAGGTCAAGGTCAACCTTAAAAAACATTTAAAACACACTAAAAATCCTTAAATAAGGTCAAAAACACATAATTCGCTATCTGGGACATGACCTTGACCTTTGACCTTGTGACCTTTGTCAAGGTCATTAGTCCCCAATGTCATTGGTGAAGACCCCGGGTCTAGGACCTTTGGTTATATAGTAAAAGCTGATTTTGTCTTTTCAGAAACCTAAATCAGGGGTTATGCCCCTTACAGAAAGGTCAAATCTCTTCGGTCAAAATGTAACAAAGTTGCGCCATAATGACCCAAACATTTTCCACTATTTAAAAACTTCTGTAAGTATAATGGTTTCTGAGATTATCCCATAACAAGGTGTTAGGTCAAAGGTCAAGGTCAACATACAAATTTGACCTTGAGGTATTTTTCAAAGTACATGAATTGATGATGAATGGTGAAGATCCTAGGTGTCTACGACTTACGGTTTCTGAGTTTTGGTGGCCAACCGACACCGGTTAATTTTCATAGGGGCATAACCCTACCAATGAGTCGTTGAATCTTTTCGAATCAAATGTAACGAAGAACCGGGGTCTGGTCCTGAACAAATTTCACCCTTCGTTTTTTTTCTATCTATTACGGTTACGGTGTTGGAACGATAACAAGGTTTTTTGATTTCGGAGGGATTACTCCGAACCGACAAAATATTTCGACTAACAGGGTGAGTTCCGGATAGGTATTCATGACACCGATACAAAGTGAGAACATGAAAGCGACACGTCTTACGGTTTAGGCTGCTAACTTCGTCAAAGTTTGGCGGAAAAAAGAATAATAATAAACAGAAGAAATACAGTAAGGTCTTTCCTTATAGAAAAAGGAAAGACCTTAATAATTAAACTGTCAATTGTTCTTGAACAATTGAGAGGTCTTTCCTTTTGTAATGTTAAATACATGTTCCAACAGACGTAGAATGTATTGAAAAGGTCAAGGTCAACCTTAAAAAGCTCGAAAACACACTAAAAATCCTTTAAATAAGGTTAAACACACTAAATTCGCTATCTGGGACATGACCTTGACCTTTGACCTTTTGACCTTTGTCAAGGTCATTGGTCCCCAATGCCATTACTGAAGACCCCAAGGGTCTAGGACCTTTGGTTATATAGTAAAAGCTGATTTTGTCTTTTCAAAAACCTAAAACAGGGGTTATGCCCCTTATAGAAAGGTCAAATCTCTTTGGTCAAAATGTAACAAAGTTGCGCCATAATGACCCAAACATTTTCCACCATTTAAAACTTCTGTAAGTATAATGGTTTCTGAGATTATCCCATAACAAGGTGTTAGGTCAAAGGTCAAGGTCAACATACAAATTTGACCTTGAGGTATATTTTAAAGATACATGAAATGATGATGATTAGTGAAGATCCTATATGTCTACGACTTACGGTTTCTGAGTTTTGGTGGCCAACCGAGACCGGTTAATTTTCATAGGGGCATAACCCTACCAATGAGTCGTTGAATCTTTTCGATCCAAATGTAACGAAGAACCGGGGTCTGGTCCTGAACAAATTTCACCCTTTGTTTTTTTTCTACCTATTACGGTTACGGTGTTGGAACGATAACAAGGTTTTTGGGTTTCGGAGGAATTACTCCGAACCGACAAAATATTTCGACTCACAGGGTGAGTTCCGGATAGGTATTCATGACACTGATACAAAGTGTGAATATGAAAGCGACACGTCTTACGGTTAACGCGTCTAAATTTGTCAAAGTTTGGCGGAAAAAGAATAATAATAATTAAAATGTCAATTGTTCTTGAACAATTGAGAGGTCTTTCCTTTTGTAATGTAAAATACATGTTCCAATAGACGTCGAATGTACTGAAAAGCTTTAAAATACACTGAAAATCCTTTAAATTAGGTCAAAAATACATAATTCGCTATATAGGACATGACCTTGACCTTTGACCTTGTGACCTTTGTCAAGGTTATTAGTCCCCAATGTCATTGTAAAAGACCCCATGGGTCTAGGACTTTTTGTTCAAGAGTTTAGGCTAATTTTACCTTTTCAGAAACCGTTAACGGGGGTTATGCCCCTTAAGAATATGTCAAATACTTTCGGTCAAAATGTAAAAAAGATGTGCCTCAGTCACTTAAACATTTTTCACTGTTTATTATTTCTGTAAGTACAATCGTTTTTGAGATATCGACTAAAAAGTGGTAAGGTCAAAGTTCAAGGTCAACCTTAAAAAGCTTTAAAACACACTGAAAATGTTTAAAACACACTGAAAATCCTTTAAATTAGGTCAGAAACACATAATTCGCTATATAGGACATGACCTTGACCTTTGACCTTTTGACCTTTGTCAAGGTCATTAGTCCCAATGTCATTGCTGAAGACCCATGGGTCTAGGACCTTTGGTTATATAGTAATAACTGATTTTGTCTTTTCAGAAACCTAAATCAGGGGTTATGCCCCTTACAGAAAGGTCAAACCTCTTTGGTCAAAATGTAACAAAGTTGCGCCTAAATAACCCAAACATTTTCCACTATTCAAAACTTCTGTAAGTATAATGGTTTCTGAGATTATCCCATAACAAGGTGTTAGGTCAAAGGTCAAGGTCAACATACACATTTGACCTTGAGGTATTTTTCAAAGTCACATGAATTGATGATGAATGGTGAAGATCCTAGGTGTCTACGACTTACGGTTTCTGAGTTTTGGTGGCCAACCGACACCGGTTAATTTTCATAGGGGCATAACCCTACCAATGAGTCGTTGAATCTTTTCGATCCAAATGTAACGAAGAACCGGGGTCTGGTCCTGAACAAATTTCACCCTTTGTTTTTTTTCTACCTATTACGGTTACGGTGTTGGAACGATAACAAGGTTTTTGGGTTTCGGAGGGATTACTCCGAACCGACAAAATATTTCGACTAACAGGGTGAGTTCTGGATAGGTATTCATGACACCGATACAAAGTGTGAACATGAAAGCGACACGTCTTACGGTTAACGCGGCTAAATTTGTCAAAGTTTGGCGGAAAAAGAATAATAATAATAATAATAATAATTAAACTGTCAATTGTTCTTGAACAATTGAGAGGTCTTTCCTTTTGTAATGTAAAATACATGTTCCAACAGACGTAGAATGTATTGAAAAGGTCAAAGTCAACCTTTAAAAGCTCGAAAACACACTAAAAATCCTTTAAATAAGGTTAAAAACACTAAATTCGCTATCTGGGACATGACCTTGACCTTTGACCTTTTGACCTTTGTCAAGGTCATTAGTCCCAAATGTCATTACTGAAGACCCCAAGGGTCTAGGACCTTTGGTTATATGGTAAAAGCTGATTTTGTCTTTTCAGAAACCTTAAACAGGGGTTATGCCCCTTAAAGAAAGGTCAAATCTCTTTGGTCAAAATGTAACAAAGTTGCGCCATAATGACCCAAACATTTTCCACTATTTAAAACTTCTGTAAGTATAACGGTTTCTGAGATTATCCCATAACAAGGTGTTAGGTCAAAGGTCAAGGTCAACATACAAATTTGACCTTGAGGTATTTTTCAAAGATACATGAATTGATGATGATTGCTGAAGATCCTAGGTGTCTACGACTTACGGTTTTTGAGTTTTGGTGGTCAACCGACACTGGTTAATTTTCATAGGGGCATAACCCTACCAATGAGTCGTTGAATCTTTTCGATCCAAACGTAACGAAGAACCGGGGTCTGGTCCTGAACAAATTTCACCCTTAATTTTTTTTCTACCTATTACGGTTACGGTGTTGGAACGATAACAAGGTTTTTGGGTTTCGGAGGGATTACTCCGAACCGACAAAATATTTCGACTCACAGGGTGAGTTCCGGATAGGTATTCATGACACCGATACAAAGTGTGAACATGAAAGCGACACGTCTTACGGTTACGGAGGGAAATTTTGTTAAAGTTTGGCGGAACAAGAAGAATAATAATAATAATCAGAAGAAATACAGTAAGGTCTTTCCCTTTAGTAAAAGGAAAGACCTTAATAATAATAATAATAATTAAAGTTCAATTCTTCTTGAATAATTGATAGGTCTTTCCTTCCATTTTCTTTTAATTATACTGTCATAAATAAATATATCATATATATCGATTGATTAATTTATTGATTAGTTGGTTGGTTGGTTGGTTGGATGATTGGTTTATTAATTAAACACTTGATATAGGGTCTCTTGAAACAAGCGAAAAAAAAAGAGACCTTGGATTCCGTATTAAACACATGAAACGGAAACATGCATTGATTGATTGGTTGGCTGGTTAAACACGTTGGTTGGTTAGTTAAATACGTTTGTTAAACATGTTGGTTAAACACGTTGGTTAAACATGTTGGTTAAACACGTTGGTTAAACATGTTGGTAAAACACGTTGGTTGGATAGGCTCAATTAAAACAAGCGAAAAAAAACCTTGGATCCCGTATGAAACACATGAAACGTGACATGCATTGATTGTTTGGTTGGTTGGTTGTGTTAAACACGTTGGTTGGTTAGTTAAACACGTTGGTTAAACATGCTGGTTAAACACGTTGGTTGAATACGTTGGTTAAACACGTTGGTTGGATAGGCTCAATTAAAACAAGCGAAAAAAAAAACCTTGGATCCCGTATGAAACAAATGAAACGTGACATGCATTGATTGATTGGTGGGTTGGTTAAACACGTTGGTTGGTTAGTTAAACACGTTGGTTAAACATGTTGGTTAAACACGTTGGTTGGATAGGCTCAATTAAAACAAGCGAAAAAAAACCTTGGATCCCGTATGAAACACATGAAACGTGACATGCATTGATTGATTGGTTGGTTGGTTAAACACGTTGGTTGGTTAGTTAAACAAGTTGATTGGTTAGTTAAACACGTTGGTTAAACACGTCGGTTAAACACGTTGGTTAAACACGTTGGTTGGATAGGCTCAATGAAAACAAGCGGGAAAAAATCCTTGGATCCCGTATGAAACACATGAAACGTGACATGCATTGATTGATTGGTTGGTTGGTTAAACACGTTGGTTGGTTAGTTAAACACGTTGGTTAAACATGTTGGTTAAACACGTTGGTTAAACACGTTGGTTGGATAGGCTCAATTAAAACAAGCGAAAAAAAAAACCTTGGATCCCGTATGAAACACATGAAACGTGACATGCATTGATTGATTGGTTGGTTGGTTAAACACGTTGGTTGGTTAGTTAAACACGTTGGTTAAACATGTTAGTGAAACTCGTTGGTTAAACACGTTGATTGATTAAACACGTTGGAAAAGGTCAATTAAAACAAGCAAAAAAAAAACCTTGGATCCCGTATGAAACACATGAAACGTGACATGCATTGATTGATTGGTTGGTTGGTTAAACACGTTGGTTGGATAGGCTCAATTAAAACAAGCGAAAAAAAACCTTGGATCCCGTATGAAACACATGAAACGGAAACATGGCATTGATTGATTGGTTAGTTAAACACGTTGGTTGGTTAGTTAAACACGTTGGTTAAACACGTTGGTTTAACACGTTGGTTAAACACGTTGGTTAAACACGTTGGTTAAACACGTTGGTTGGATAGGCTGAATTAAAACAAGCGAAAAAAAAACAACATTGGATCCCGTATGAAACACATGAAACAGAAACATGCATTGATTGATTGGTTGGTTGGTTGGTTAGTTAAACACGTTGGTAAAACATGTTGGTAAAACACGTTGGTTAAACACGTTGGTTAAACACGTTGGAAAGTGTCAATTAAAACAAGCGAAAAAAAGAGACCTTGGATCCCGTATTAAACACATGAAACGGAAACTTGCTTTGATTGATTGATTGATTGATTGATTGATTGATTGATTGATTGATTGATTAATTGATTGATTGATTGATTGATTGATTGATTGATTGATTGATTGATTGATTGATTGATTGATTGGTTGGAATTCAAACACACATAAAACTGTTTAAATAGTGCCAAAAAACACATAATTTGATGACCTTGACCTTTGACCTTGTGACCTTCGTCAAGGTCATTGCTCCACAAGGTCATTGCAAAAGACCGTATGGGTCAAGGACCTTTTGTTAATGAGTTTTGCCTAAAAATGGCTTTTTAAAAACCATCAATGGGAGTTATGTCCCTTACATGATGGTAAAATCAGTATAGTCATAATGTAAAAAAGTTGCCCTTGAAGTACCAATCATTTTCAACTGCTTAATTTTTCTGTATCTATAACCGTTCAATAGTTATAGGGAAATGAAAAACTTTTGAAAATCTAAAATATGACCTTGACCTTTGACCTTGACCTATATTTTCTAGTTTTGGTCCAATGAACTCAAATCTGAAGACCCGCAGTCTTTATGACTTACGGTTCATGAGATTTATATGCATATCGAAAATTTAAATATTCAAGGGGAAATAACTCCTATAAAAGGTCACTGGATCGCTTCGGTTAAAGTTATTTGAAGTTGTAACTTTTGGCAAGGAACATTTAAAAAAAAAACCATTTGCCGCTAAGTCTTATAGTTTATGAGGAGTAGTGATAACAGTGTTTTTTGTAATTGGGGAGATAACTCCTATAAGGTAAACAGTAAACCTTGGTTATTCTAATACAAGATAGATATTATACCTCCGATACATGATACCAAAGATCATTTGGATATGTTGCGTACTTTTCTTGATTTTGGACTTTGAAAACGGACGAGGAAAAAGAATAATAATAATAATAATAAACAAACGAAATACAGTAAGGTCTTTCCATTTAAGAAAGGAAAGACCTTAATAAACAGAAGAAATACAGTAAGGTCTTTCCCTTTTGTAAAAGGAAAGACCTTAATTAAAAACCAATTGTTCAGAGAACCATTGATGGTCTTTCCACCAGTTAAGACCTTTTTTATATAAAAATATTACATTTTGGTTTAAAATGTCAATTTTAGCGCCAAATGACAGCTTATTGAACGCTTATTCAAAAAATATATGGTTTCTATAAAAAAAATATATCGATAAGGGAGATAATCTTTTACTTCCGGTTTAAAAAGTTTACTTCCGGTATTGTTTGATAGTTTACTTGACACTGATTCCAAAAATATATGGTTCTATATACTTTTACATTAATTTAGTACAAAAAATAGCTACTTCCGGTTTACAAAAGGTCACTTCCGGTTGTGTTTTTTTAAGGTCACATTGCTTACAACTTAATGCAAAAAGTCCCATGGCTTTATCATGTGTACATATGAGGTAAAAGCAAAGGTCAAAATCTAGAACGTTTAATTAGCATATGACCTTGAGCTCAATTTCAAGGTTATAAACCAAGGACCTCAAATCAAAAGACTCTAGTCCTCTACTTCATATTGTTAATGAGTTATATTACCATACGTATGATATTAGATATAAAAAGGGGGAAAACTTGCGTCAAATGTCTACGCACCCTTTCGACTAAAAATTATGTGTTACGACATGTCGTAACCAACAATTGTGTGAAAATATTTTGTCGATATCTTGTATGATTTCTGAAAATAAGAGATAACAAGCCAAAATCAAAATTTTAATCATGACCTTGACCTTTGACCTTGACCTCATTTTGATTTTTTTGGACCAAGGACCTCAAATCAAAAGACCCTAGGCCTCTACCACTTATGGTTTTCCAGTTAAAAATGCATATCACTTATATCAAATATAAAAGGGGAAATAACTCTCATATGGAGTCTCCGGATAGCTTCGGTCAAAATGAATCAAATCATCCTGAGGATATAACGAGCAATTTGGTAAAATAAATTTGTCGGTTTCTTATACGGTTGCGAAGATTAAGCGATAACAAGAAAAACAGTGTTCGGGGAGATAACTCTTACATGGATAAGATTTTGGTTACGCGGTGTCAGTTTCAAAAGCGTATTAATTGTTCGATATCATATACCATATATCTAAGCGACATCTTGCGAAACAAAAAAATTGCGAAGGAACAAAAAGTTGGCGGAAGAAAAAAAATAATAATTAAAAACCAATTGTTCAAAGAACAATTGAAGGTCTTTCAACTAATAAAGATCTATTTTGATATGAAAATATTAAAATTCAGTTGAAAATGTCAGTTCCTATGGCTTTATGATGTATAAATATGAATTTAAAGCAAAGGTCAAAATCTAGAACGTCCAATTAACCTTTGACCTTGACCTCAATTTCAAGGTCATAGACTAAACATCTCGAATCAAAAGACACTAGTTCCTAAATATGTATGGTTCATGAGTAATATCACTTTACGCATAATTGTAAATATAAGAGGGGCGAAAACTCCCGTTTATTGTCTACGCACCCTTGCAACCAAAATTTATAAGTTACGACATGTCGCAACTAACAATTTAGTAAAAATAATTTGTCGATATCTTATAAGGTTAATGAAAATAAGTGAAAATAAGCCAAAATCAAAATTTAGAATTTGACCTTGACCTTTGACCTTGACCTAATTTTCATTTTTTTGGACCAAGGATCTTAAATCAAAAGACCCTAGGTCTCTATCACTTATGGTTTACCAGTTAGAAATGCATATAACCTATATCATATATAAAAGGGGGGATAACTCTCATATGGAGTCTCCGGATAGCTTCGGTCAAAATTAATCAAATCATCTTGAGGATGTAACGAGCAATTTGGTAAAATAAATTTGTCGGTTTCTTATACGGTTGCGAAGCCTTAGAGATAACAAGAAAAACAGTGTTCGGGGAGATAACTCTTACAAGGTAAAGGTTTTTGTTACGCGGTGTCAGTTTCAGAAGCGTATTAACTGTTCGATATCATATACCATATATCTAAGCGACATCTTGCGAAACAAAAAAACAGTGAAGGAAAAAAAAGTTGGCGGAAGAAAAAAAATAATAATAATAATAATAATAATAATAATTAAAAACCAATTGTTCAAAGAACAATTGAAGGTCTTTCAACTAATAAAGATCTATTTTGATATGAAAATATTAAAATTCAGTTGAAAATGTCAGTTCCTATGGCTTTATGATGTATAAATATGAATTTAAAGCAAAGGTCAAAATCTAGAACGTCCAATTAACCTTTGACCTTGACCTCAATTTCAAGGTCATAGACTAAACATCTCGAATCAAAAGACACTAGTTCCTAAATATGTATGGTTCATGAGTAATATCACTTTACGCATAATTGTAAATATAAGAGGGGCGAAAACTCCCGTTTATTGTCTACGCACCCTTGCAACCAAAATTTATAAGTTACGACATGTCGCAACTAACAATTTAGTAAAAATAATTTGTCGATATCTTATAAGGTTAATGAAAATAAGTGAAAATAAGCCAAAATCAAAATTTAGAATTTGACCTTGACCTTTGACCTTGACCTAATTTTCATTTTTTTGGACCAAGGATCTTAAATCAAAAGACCCTAGGTCTCTATCACTTATGGTTTACCAGTTAGAAATGCATATAACCTATATCATATATAAAAGGGGGGATAACTCTCATATGGAGTCTCCGGATAGCTTCGGTCAAAATTAATCAAATCATCTTGAGGATGTAACGAGCAATTTGGTAAAATAAATTTGTCGGTTTCTTATACGGTTGCGAAGCCTTAGAGATAACAAGAAAAACAGTGTTCGGGGAGATAACTCTTACAAGGTAAAGGTTTTTGTTACGCGGTGTCAGTTTCAGAAGCGTATTAACTGTTCGATATCATATACCATATATCTAAGCGACATCTTGCGAAACAAAAAAACAGTGAAGGAAAAAAAAGTTGGCGGAAGAAAAAAAATAATAATAATAATAATAATAATAATAATAATAATAATAATCAGAACAAATACAATAGGTCTTTCACCTGAAAGGTTGAAAGACCTAATAATAATAATAATCAGAACAAATACAATAGGTCTTTCACCTGAAAGGTTGAAAGACCTAATAATCAGAAGAAAACCAATAGGTCTTTCCACGGAAAAGTGGAAAGACCTAATAATCAGAAGAAATACAGTAAGGACTTTCCCTTTAGTAAAAGGAAAGACCTTAATTAAGTTTGCAGAAAATATATATGTTACAATGAATTATAATGTCTTTTGTTTTATAGGTAAATATGTAACATGTAAATACCACAAAATTAATTTAAATCAAAAGGTAATTTCGATGAAAAAAAAATTACAATTAAAGTGTATAATAAAAGAACTCAAAAAGATAATAGCCCAGATAATACAAGACAATATTTTTTTTTTTTTTTTTACAAGACAATATTTTATTTAAGTCTCACCTCTTCATTATATAAAACATACAAACAGTTGATAAAACAAAATCATAAAACATACAAGAGCCACTCTTAAAAGAGTTATGAGAGATACATGTAATAGTTCAACTTGCAAATTGGATTATTTTCTTCAGGTCATATATTTATCTCAGGGATAAAAGACCAATTTAAATCTAAATTAAAAATTCGGTATGATTATACTTGGTAAATAGTCTTTTCAATTGAATTTATTTGTTCCTTTGTTTATAATTAGGTAGGGTTTTAAATATGTTGAAAAGCAACTGATTTTAACATGTTAAACATAATAATTACACAAGGTCGTGTCGAGCCCAAATATATGTAAAGACTATCACAAAAAGTATATATAAAAACCGCAAGTGAATTACGCCATGTAAATATTTAGACACGTATGGTTAGGGATACACGCGATTAAAATAATATTGATTCTCATATTTATAATTTACGTTAAGACTTTGGTACTTTATTTAGCCCCAGTCCCACGAGACCACGATCGCACCACGCTCACCACGATCTAAATTAAATTCAGATCGTGGAGGTCGCGGTATGAGCGGCATTAAAATGTAAATTCTCGTTGCTTTCACGATGTTACTACGTCCTCATTACGCTTCTACAACGATCCCGCTACGATTATAACACGTTTTCACTGCGCTTATTCTGCGACCTTACTACGCGTAACAAGATCTTTCTACGCTCATCACGTTCTAACTACGATCATACCACGAGTTATCCGTTTGCAACACGATCTTACCACGCTTCTACTGCGATAATAGCACGTTCTTACCACGATTACACTACGTTCAAATCGCGATCTTACTACGCTCTCAGCAATAACGACAACATCGTGAACCATATCAATACAGTATCATTCCTTCAGTTCTATTTCTGATTAATACGTAGATTTCTGGAAAAAATACAATCATGCCACCAAAATCGACTAGAACACGATGGCGTGGTGTTAGGGTTGATGTAGAGGCAGATTGAGCTCTGATAGTAACGAATCTTGATCAGGTAGAGATGTCGGACAGACAAATCCGACCTAAATTATAACCTATTGCTGGTCCATAAAGCTGAAATGACGATATTTTAGTGAACGATAGCAGATATGAAACAGATGTGTCAATAGATATAGGAAGATAAGGTATGAGTGCCAATGAGACAACTCTCAATCCAAGTAACAATTTTTAAAAGTAACAATTATAGGTCAAGATACGGCCTTCAACACGGAGCATTGGCTTACACCGAACAGCAAATAAACTCATCATAGATACCAGGACTAAATTTTGTAAATACGCCAGACACGCGTTTCGTCTACATAAGACTCATCAGTGACGCTCGAATCCAAAAAAAATTAAAAGGCCAAAATAAAGTACGAAGTTGAAGAGCATTGAAGACCAAAATTCCAGAGTATAAAAGGCCCCAAAAATTACTAGTGTAAAACCATTCAAACGGGAAAACTAACGGTTTAATGTATATGAAAGCAAGAAGCATGGTTGAGCCGTTAGAGAAAATGGACAAGAAGTCCCAATTACATACAGACAAACAAAACCTGGAGAGAATTAATATATTTTATTGGAAAATGACAATGAGAATAATGGTCGTAGTATGAACGTAGTCAGGTCGTAAGAAGAGCGTGATGAGGACGCCCTTGGCCGTGAACAGCGTGGTATAGTCATAGTGGAAGCGTAGTTTGGTCGCGGTGAGAACGTGATGATCGTAGTGAGGTCATGATCACGTCGCAATGAGATCGTAGCGCAGTTTCTCCGAATAGAATCACGCTTTCGCTACGCTCTCACTACGATGATACAGCGACCTTTGCGATCTTACTACGATCTAAGTGCGCTCTCACTACGCTTCTACTACGACCTGATTTCGCCACGACCGCACCACGATTGTTTTGAACATGTTCAAAGTTTGCCACGCTCATCACGATCTTGAAGACCTCACCACGACCGTGATACGACCTTACTGCGATCTACACGATCGTACTACGATCATCAAAATTTGCATTTTTTTCACAGATCGTAGTGCGATCTTGGCCTAGTGGGACTGGGGTATTAAGGGCATACGATACAGTTTTGATCCCGTATTCACATCTTGATAAAAAATTCCATATAGACTAATTTTTACCTTATTAAATTAAATATGTAATGAAAAATATACCTTCATGCACTCTTTGAGTTAAATGAGGTCGACATTTTGTATATTTGTTGAAAATTCGGATTTGTGGCCGTATTTTCCCTTTTGGAAGAAAGACATAACTTTTATGTTTTAGAAGATAACCACAAATAGTTTTTTGTTGAGTAATTTTTAATGTCTGCCTTTTATAATTATCTTAAAAATTTATACATTTTTTATTAAAAAATAACTCATATTTATCAAATGTTCATGAATGTAGAAAAAGCATATCCATGAGGCCATCCATGGGCTCCATGAACTCGTTTTCATGTTACATAAGTTTGAATGATACAAATCAGTCGAAAACTGAATCTTTTCCCGATAAGAAATAGTTTGGCGTAAATTGTAATTTTCGCGACGTCAAACTATTCAACAGGAAACCAACCGAGTAGGCTTGTGCACTTGTCTGATCGTGTTCTTGCAGGAAGACCTTGTTTTATTTTTACATATATATTTGTGAGAACGTTATAACATGGTTAATTCAGTATTTGAAAGACCATACCAAAGCTCACAAGCAAATATTGCCTTTGGATAACACACCTGAAATACTATTTTGCAGCACGTTAATGGATTAAGGAAGGATAGGTGTATTTCGGATTTCATCACAGATAACGCAAATGCACGCAAAACTTCGGCATGCATTTAAACTTCTGGACATGCTCTTAAATTCGGCATTCAATATAATTTCAACATGCTTGGTTGATTGTACTACTGGAATGTTCGCTTCGTAAAGTTGTAATGGTTGACTGATGGTAGCACATTTTGAAGAAAAAAATTAAGTACTTTGCTTTCTGCTGATGAGAATCTGAAGCCCCAACTTTCACTATATGTTTGGCAAATGTCTATTAAAGTTTTCATACCTTATAATGTTGTAGATATAAGGACAATGTCGTACGCTTATACGGTACTGCTTACATGAGATTGAATAGCATACTTTCATAATGAATTTCATCTAATTGTCTAATTATATAAGAAGATAATTAATGAATACTCAATAAAAAAAGTTTGAGTTGAAACCATTTTGAACACTTTCCTTTAAATTGAACACAACTTCGCATGTTCTGGTACATTTCATAAATCAACAACCAAGTTAAACACCGAACTCCGTATATATACAACTTAACTAATAGTCATTTGTGCCATAGAGTATCGAATGCTTTCATGCTGTCCAGAAGTGTGACGATACTATTGCTTTGACGCTTTAAGTTATGGAGTACAACTTCTTGCATGTTAAAACTTGTATGTGTGCTAGGTAATGCCTTCTGGTAGGCAACTTGTGATTGGTGTGGAAAGTTGTGATGAAGCGATGGTAAACGAGTATATAATGCCTTTTCAAACAGTTTGATATGCTACATAGTAGAAAAATTCACCGATATGAATTCGGATCAGACTTTGATTTGTTTCCAACTTTGAATAGAGGTATGATACAACTGTCTTTCCAGCTTTTCGATGTGTAGCATGTTTCTGGTACAAGATTAAACAAACTGCAAAGATGACTCTGGAGTAGCTTTCCGCCGTATTTTAAATGTTCGTAACAGATTCCATCTATAAACCCTGGAGATTTGGTACACGGCACATTGTCGCAAAGTTTATATAGTTCGTCGAAAGTAAATTACTCGATATTTTCTTTTGTTTTTGTACGGAGAGTTTCTAGCAAGTCGTTGACAGTAATATCGACAACCTTTTTTATTCACAGGGTTGATCAAGTTGCTATCGAAACTGAATACAGATTGGAAATGAGTCAACCAACCGTCACATATTTCGTCTGAAGAAATAAGTTGAATAGCTAATTTTTAATTGTTGACAATGCGATACACTTTTGCTTCCACTTTTAATCACAGACCATACACAACGTTGATCACAGTCGACAGATTCTTCGATTTTACGATTTATTTCACTAATATAGCTTTCATGTGCTAACTGAAGCTGTTTTCTAAAATTCAATTTAGCGCTTTTGTAATCATTGTTAGTAATGTTTGTCTTTACGGCCGTGAAAGCCATTCTCTATCCATTTTCGATAATTGTATGATATTCTTTCATAGTTTTTGTCCAATACGATTTTAAATGTTTAAAATGTTGTTTGCCGGGAAAAGTTTCGATATCGGTTCTCAAGATAGCATTGACTATTTCGCTGTAGTATTGTTCAATATTAGCCGGAGTAGCGCAGTTGGTGTTTTTCTGTCTAATAAGAATTGTGACACGGCGAAGGAGGTAATCGGCAATAGCACCGTTCTGTAAGCTTTTATCCCATGATTGTACGCCCTTTGATCAGTTAGATCGTCGTCTTTAGATACATAGTTGTATTGTCAGATAGAGCAA
>CM034351.1:25200978-25215997 GCA_019925275.1 Mytilus edulis | reverse complement strand
CTCCGTAATAAGAGTGAAAGCCAACATGATCAGAAAGGACAACTTATGCGCTGTTTTAGCGAAAGTACCAATAACGTGATTTTATAATAATCACAGCACATGAAACACACTAGTAGATTGTTCGGTACAATGTAACTTTCGTGTGATTGTTATATATTATTTCAAGGCCCCGATTAATTTCAGAAAAGTATATCAAATATTAAAAACAATTGAGAAAGGAAATGGTGAATGTGTCAAAGCGAAAACAACCCAACCATAGAGCAGACAACAGCCGCAGGCCACCAATGGATAAAGACTACCAAATAAGAGGCGACAATAGATCACCGATGTTCAACGAATACACTGACAATATTAAGGTGGTACCCAACACTTTGACTAAAATTTATTTGTCTCGTTTAATTTTCATAAAATTTTGACAAAGTATTTACTTTGACCCTTTAACAAAACTATAAAAATTTCAAAAATTTTGAACCAACCGTTTTGTCAGAAAAATTACACTGGTTATATAGCAATTTGACAAACACCAATTTTGATCATTGAGAAGCTTAATATTCCCTTTACAACACAACGTAATTAAAACGTTAAGCTGACTTTACAGAGTTATCTCCCTGTAGTGTTAGGTACCACCTTAAATGACATAGCAATGCAGCAAATTATCGCGAAGTTAACAGCATATGAAAAATAACAACCTGTAAAAATATCAGAGTTTATTATGTTTATAGTATTAAAACTTCTTTCTTCTTTCGTTTGTATGAGCTTCATATATTAGGAACATCCCATTTAGGTAAACAATATGTTTACACATTTCATATTTAAAAAAAGGAAGCCTAATTTTAAAATAGGATCAAACGTAATCCAGTACACGTGCACGAGCTGTACAGTTTCCGCAATTATGAAAATGGAACATTTACTCGAATAAATGATAATGTTGATGTCACTTAATTTAGGTTATTTTTTTCAGTTTTACATTTGAAGTGTGGGTAAAGGTGGAAACTGGTAGTCCGTTGACAGCAATGCCAATATTTTGTACTGAATCTCGGAACATATGTTTATGGTTGGAAAATTTAAAAGTAAATGGACAGTTTGGAAATTCCACTATAATTACCACTGCAACAATTGGTACTGATGTATGGACTAACTTGGTACTACAATATGATGAGTCTGGTAATACAGTAAGAAATAAGAAGACCACATCTCTATATTGCCATATGTCACAAAATCTTTTTATGCCCCATTTATGGGCATTATGTTTTGTGGTCTGTGCGTCCGTTCGTTCGTCTGTCCTTCCGTCCGTTCGTCCGTCTGTCCCGCTTCAGGTTAAAGTTTATGGTCGAGGTAGTTTTTTATGAAGTTGAAGTCAAATCAACTTGAAACTTAGTACACATGTTCCCTATGATGTGATCTATCTAATGTTAATGTCAAATTAGAGATTCTACCCCCATCTTTTCACGTTCCACTGAAGATAGAAAATGATAGTGCGGATGTGGCATCCGTGTACTGGGGACACATTCTTGTTTAAAAATGCCAGTCCGGCAAACATTACAAAAATTATTTTGTTTATTTTGATTTGCAGATTATCAAAAGTTTAATAAACTGTTTTATGTCTAAACCGTCAGTCACACTTTTTAAACGTAATTAATGTATTTAACTGTGTTTTAAATACATCATGAATTTTAATATTCTTTTGGCGAAATGAGAAATGCAGGTCTAATACAATATACACTACATGACTCTTCTTGTTTTTGTATACTGTGAATTTATTAATTTTCGTGGATTAAAGAAAACTTATTATCACTGAACTAGTATATATTTGTTTAGGGGCCAGATGAAGGACGCCTCCGGGTGCGGTAATTTCTCGCTACATTGAAGACCTGTTGGTGACCTTCTGCTGTTGTTTTTTCTATAGTCTCTTTGACACATTCCCCATTCTCATTCTCAATTTGATTGCATATTCGTGGATATTTAAATCCGTGGTTTTGGCAATTTCTGCATACTTTCCTTTAGAAAATGTGAAATTCGTTGAACATTTAAATTTGTGGTAACCCTGTACACACGAAATCAATGAAAATTAGTATCCAACGAATATTTATGAATCCGCAGTAGATTAGATCGTTTATTTTTCTGTTTGAATGGTTTTACACTATTCAATTTGGGGCCCTTTATAGCATGCTGTTCGGTGTGAAACGAGGCTCCGTGTTGAAAGTCGTTTTATACTATAACCAATAATTGTTTACCTTTTTTTAACTTTCCAACTTGACACTCTGCCACAGCTTTTTTACATTATATAATAGTTCCAGTCTAAAACTAGGGGCTTGAATGTAATTGTATTGTTCGTCTGTTACCACATCCTTTCATCCAACAAATATTTTTGTGGAAATATTTCCAGGTACCATAATCAGCAGAATGACCTTATGTTTGTTTATCAGCTTGGTTGTAGAGTGTGAATGCTTTTTAGTTCCTGTTTGCAGATACATTGATTTTTGTATATATGTGTAGGATTCGGAGGTGCGATGGGGACGCTGAAGTGTGATGGTCCACGCTGAAGTACGATGGTGCTTTCGCTGAAGTGCCATGTTTTTGTGTATGACGTTTGAATAATGTGACGTTTGTAAAATACAACATGGATTCGCAGGCAGGAGAATAGGGTTTTGTAAATGAAGGTGTCATGCTAACAATGGAAAGTAAGGAAAAAAGAAAGAAGCGAACGATTCAAGTCCCGAACAGTTTAAAGCATTACATGTTGAGGTTACAAAAACTTGTTTAAATATTTTAGGCAGCAAAGCGGCTGAAAGATGAACTTGGTCACCAAATGGGCTAACCAGTATTCTGAATTATTTCGCAGACCTTTTTGTACGATAAATACAGTATACTAATTTCAATATTAATCTTAATTTATGTTTACGTAAGCGTCACATAATTTTAAGTGGGCAATTTAATAAAAACAAAAATGCTTTTATTAGCAATGTTTCAATGTTTTTGCTATATCAAGTTAATATAATGTTCTATTCCCGAGATGTTTTTTTTTTGTTTTGAAAGAACACCATCGCTCTAGTCTTATTTTTTTATGGTTTCAGTGTTCATTGTCTACAACATGTCGGACAGAAATTAACCTGACTAAACCCTACGTGTACTTCCCAATGTATCATCCTCATCTTGATTTTTCGTGAAATAATTGACAAGCCTTGCTATTAGTCAAGCATATATTTACTTGTCGGTATTTTACTTCGTGGATACTGTTCTGACATCAGATATATATAAATTGATGAAGAATTGTTGTGAGCAATTTCTAAGTTTTATCATAATATTTAAGTAAATGAGATGGACACTTCTTACTTCTATTATTAAAACCTGCAAGCTGAATCTTTTTATATTTCTCTTTTGGACACATTATTATTCACAAGGAAGCTATTAAACCAAGAGTTCCAAATGGTGAAGTTGAAATCATCCCTTCGTAAATTTTACGGACGCCGTCACGAGTTGGTTGACCGTTATGGAATAACCGTTTCACAAATGATATCGGATATGTTCCTTACGTCGTAACTACAATCCCCTTCCCTTTCATGAATGTGACCTACCGAATTAGACTATTTACCGGATTTGTAATCACATAAGCAACACGACGGGTGCCCATGTGGAGCAGGATCTGCTTACCCCTCCGGAGCACCTGAGATCACCCCTAGTTTTTGGTGGGGTTCGTGTTGTTTATTCTTTAGTTTTCTATGTTGTGTCATGTCTACTATTGTTTTTCTGTTTGTCTTTTTCATTTTTAGCCATGGCGTTGTCAGTTTGTTTTAGATTTATGAGTTTGACTGTCCCTTTGGTATCTTTCGTCCCTCTTTTAATTGAAAAGTTTGAACATAGTTATAAAAGTCTTTTCAAACTGGGGTGTCTTGGTGTCATCTTTTAGGTTACATGTTTGGCGTGTTTGAATAAATAAAAATTGTATTGTTGTTTGTCTTTTCGTAGTTTTTCGCTTTTTGGTTTTGCTTTGTTTTAGATTTATGAGTTTGTCTGTCCCTTTGGTATCTTTCGTCCCTATTTTATTACATACTCTTGCGTGCTAAAAGGAGAGTTGGAGACTTGAAAAATTAGATTAAAACAAAAATTAAAGTCTTTGTTTTGTTCTAAACAAAATTTAAAACATCTTCCAAATAAAAAGACTACCAGCTACTTTTGTCAAATCTTAATGGTGTTATTTTATTAAAACAGCTCATCATGTACATTTTTCTTTTGCAAAGTCTTAGATTGGCCATCGCTCTACAGCGTAACCACCAGCGCACTTCAGCGTAAATATCAATAAGTTAACGTCACAATGTCATCATCGCACTTCAGCGTGGTAACCATCGCACTATAGCGTAAACCATCGCCGTGACCATCGTAGTTCGGAGTACCATCGCGGTTCTGAGTCCTACACATGTTCCATGAATTTACTGTTTTTGTCATATATTTATATTTAACCGAATAACCTCAAACCTGATGCAAAGCTTTACCATGATGGATTGTAAAGTGTGGCATTTTTTATTGATCTGTCAGGCACATACTCCCTACTTTATGATACCTTTAAATTAGTGGTGTGTGCTAAGCAAAACAACATGTGTAACCTCTTGTTCATTATACACTATCGACTTACTGTATGTATCATATAGTTTGAAATTGATAAAAATAAAGTTTTATATTTTATTGACTAATAAATATTTTTTTTTCAGAATACATTCTGAAGATATACCTGAATGGTGTTTTATCGGCGTCTGGAAGTAGTATACATCCGATTGATTGGGTAGATACTTTGTAGATATTGTGATTGATTTTGATACATAGTTATTTGTTAATTTGAAAATGTTTGAATACATATATAGAGTAGTATGTCTCATCGTATAAGTTTGTAACAGCTTTTTCGCATATGAATGTAGCACATTCCACAGTGACTATAACTGTGGTTTTCAAATTTTCATTTGTTTTTGGAGTTTGTTTTTCAATTGGAACTTTAAAATAGTAACCACTACTGAGGTGAAATTTAAATTGTAAATAAACAGTGACTATAACTGTATTGTTCCATTTCCGTTTGTGTTTGGGTTTTTTGCTAATTAGAAATAAACAAACAACCATTGCTGAGGTGAAAATTAAATTGTAAATAAACACTGCAAATGCATTTTGCTTTTTTTTTTTTTGGAAAGAAATGAAAAAGGATAACAATAACATTCAAATCAAATTAAAAAATCGTAAATAACTTGTAAAAGATGTTTAGAAAAAAAGGTTTGTTTTACAGGATACCTACAGTAACCACTCTGATATTTTTCTATACCTTGGAAGGGACAGCAGCAATTATTTTCAAGGCTTTATTGATGAGGTATTCGTCATGATATCATTTTTAATACTTAAAAAATAAGATGAATAACAATCCTTCAAAAGACAAGGCTGACAACACAATGGAAAAAAAAGAAAAAAACTGCAGACAAAACACTTTTCACAGAAAACTAAACTTCAAGCAATTCTGATACTGTAAAAAATCATGGGTGAATTTAGACAGAATGAAAGGGTAAACAGTTACTCTTTTCATTCGTAGTATTGGTGGTGTTGCTCATGTCTTACGTTTCAAAGACTTTTAGTAATAACAACAATAGGTCTATTCAATGAGATTTGACAAAGTTTAAGACTTGAATGTTACGAAGGACTAATGTTAATCTCTTCTTTAATATTGGTCAACAGTTCTTTTTAAAAACAGTTTTTTACAATTATGTACAATAAAATAATGTACGTTAACAGCAGTTTTGTGGTGCCGAGTTTATACTGAAATATGTTCAATTGACATCGAATTAATTCACAATCAATAGCTGTAAAGCTCTTACATGTTTTAGGAAAAATTTATCTTTCTTTTAAAAGGTCAAATTCTATAGTGTAGCCATAATTAAGGACGAGATAGATGACCATATATTCTTAGCATCTATGGACAAATATCCAAAATATCATAAGTATGGACAGTTGCACTATAAGATGGATCAAACAACAGGTTCCCAAACCCTCCAGAATGATGGTTTACTAAGCTTGGTAACGAATATCCATGGCAATTCCACTTTTGCAGAGGTATGATATAGATGAGGAGTTTGAAACATTCAATTAAAAAGTTTGAACACAGTAATGAAAGTCTTTTTAAACTTGGGTGTATTGGTGTCATCTTTTAGGTTACATGTTTGGCGTATTTGCTGCTAGAGATTTATTTCCCGAGGGTATCACCAGCCCAGTAGTCGGCACTTTTTTGCTGACATGAATTATCATTGATATGGTTATATTTATAAATTACCTGTTTACAAACGTTTGAATTTTTGAAATACTAAGGCTTTTCTACCTCAGGCAATAGATTACCTTAGCTGTATTTGGCAAAACTTTTAGTCCTCAATGCTCTTCAACTTCGTACTTTATTTGGCCTTTTTAACTTTTTTGGATTCGAGTGTCACTGATGAGTCTTTTGTAGACGAAACGCGAGTCTGGCGTCATATACAAAATGTATTCCTGGTATCTATGATGAGTTAATTCGCATTTCAGAATCTAATGCATCCTGGGTAATATTTTCAAAAATGTACACCAAAACGTCGTGATTGGTTACAAATTTCATAAACAATGGAAATTCAACCAATGACATGACGGTATTTTCATTTTGGGTACGAACAATGAAATTACCATAGTTCTTTAGATTCTGAAACGGCCAATTGAATGAAATAAAAATTGTATTGTTGTTTGTCTTTTCGTAGTTTTTTGCTTTTTGTTTTTGCTTTGTCAACTTGTTATCAACCTACGAATTTGATATTCCTATGATCATTTTAGTCTCTTTTGAACTTAATACTTGGGTTTTGTGGAATAAGTGTTGCCTTCTTGTGGCAAATACCACATTTTTGCATTTTAACCTTTTCATCTGTTTATTTGGCAATACTAAAACTATACCCTTTGGGTAGTGCTCCACAATTAATGGAGGAATATACAAGAAACTGAACTGACTGTTTACAAATCATCATGCAGTATTCCTTTGTATAATAGTAATGCAGATCCCAGTCTGAAGATTCGACAGGCCATTTGATAGAGTAAAAATCTAAACCATTAAAGGAAGAGACCGATTTCATTGAGCTCCAACTAATCTAAAACCATACAAAGTCGGAAATATTTGTTACATGTCGTATAAATGTAGTGTGTTGTACTTACTAAATTTGCCTTTGAAACAATCTTTTTTTCGACAGAAAACGCCAATGTTTCAGAAAATATCAAAATTGGGAGATCGTTATCGATCCGTGATGCTCATACTATACGCTTTCGTGTATGCTTAGTCGACGAACTGCCCGCGAAATTTGAAACTCTTTGTTTCGACACCTAATTATACCGCGATTTCGCGGCGTCTCCTAGTTTTTCAATATTTAATCAAAGTACACTAGGAAAGGCTACCGTCACAAAAACATTGCAAAATGAATATATAGTTAGTTATGTGTTGTATTATGAATAAAAGGCGAAGTGGTCTACATACAACAATAACATAGCCATCTGTCCAAGTGGCGTTTATTATCAAACAACATCTTGATTCATTCTTACAGTCTTTAAAAAATTAAAAGGCAGCTGACTATACAATATGCCAAGTTTCTTAAAGAGACAATTCTAACATCTTAACTTTCTTTTACAGAGTTTCCAAGACTACTCCAGATTCCGGCTAACATATCCAAACAACTGAAACAGATGTTATATGTGTACACCGAGTCTAAAATCACCATTGAAAATTCATTATCTTTATAGATATCGGCATGCTGTATATGTCGAAAACTGTTCTGTATGTTGACCTAAAACATTGTCAGTAGGTCTTTCGTATATTTCAAGACAGTTGGATTTTACGTGGAACATGTTATGTGTTTAGTTATACTTGACATGCCTTACGCTGAAAACAAGAAGCCAAGTGCATATATATTTATACTGTTCTTTAATCCATTGTTAACTTTAAGAGTATGTTTAAGGGAGCTACCATTTGATTTTTATGGGGGGCTAGGATGAAATTTGAAAAAAATAGGCAGGACAGGAGTTTTGAGTAAAAAAAAAGGCAGGATGAGACACTTGCAAAAAAAAAGTCAGGACGACAATTAGGTAAAAAAAGTCAGGATAAACTAAAAAAAAAAAAGGCAGGACCGAACAGAGTGAAAAATAAAAAGGCAGGACAGAGATTACAGCTAAAAAAAACGCAGGACAAAATTTTTCATCCTAGCCCCCCCCCCCCTCCATAAAAAATCAAATGGTAGCTCCCTAAAGGTATTTCGCTATTCGGATCTTGAATTATCAAACCTCAAAGGTATGAGTTTAACTTTTAAGACAGTATAGATGCAACTCGAAATATCTTGCAACTGTCGATGTCTTGTGCTGCTTCAAAGAAGTTTACTTGACTTTAAAGTGTGTTGTAAAAATGTGTATCATCTTGGCTGTGATTATTAAACTGTTCATTTAATACGAAATTTATTTGATAAAAATGGAATCAATAAAATGCAGAATCCCAAAGAACAAAGTTGGTTGCAAATCAACTATTTGTGCATTCACTTCTTTGTGTTATTTTACGTAGAAAAAGTAATCAGTGCTTTGAGTCATTTCATCCATTCCAAACTGGCAATTATCCGTTCAATGCTGTTTTTGTTTTATATATGATGTACAAACGCATTTAGAGAATATCATTACATTAAAAAAGGGTATGTTGGTGGAATGTTATTAATTATATTTGTTTATCTGTGATATATGTTATTATTTTCATTTTTTCTCTATAAAAAACTTAAAAAAGATTACAAACTAGAATATTATCTAAATACATCTAATTTTCAGATAAGGAGATTAATCACTAAATTTAGAATAAGTGATCACTCCCTCTTGATTGAAAAGGGGAGATATTTTAAAATCCCAAGAGAGGAACGTCTTTGCCATAAATGTAAAATACTAGAGGATGAGAAACATTTTTTACTATATTGTGAGTATAATAAAACTCTAAGAAATGACTTTTTTCATCACATATGTACAGAAAATAATAACTTTAATAATTTAAATGAAGAAGAAAAAATTCATTATTTACTAAATCCATCATCGCCTTTACAAACAAATAAGTTAGGATCCTTCTCGAAAAAGTCATTAGAACTGAGGGCAGGGGACTCTTAACAACTTGTTTGTTGTTATAAATTTTAATGCTGTTGATATTTTGTATGTTTAATATGTATGTATATATGTTTATTGTGTTTATTGTATTAATATATGTTGGTCACAAACTGTAAAGTTTATATGACAATAAAATATTTGATTTGATTTGATTTGAATTATTGATACAATTCAATTCAATGTTTTATTAAAGTCTCATCTCTCAACAAAGTTTATACAATATAAAATAACACTAAATAAAATGAGAGCCATTATATACAGAATTATAAGAGACTATCAAAATGCATAGATATAATACACAATACGAAATAAAATACTATTTATAATATATAAAATTTCTACGCCTTTTTAAAATCAAATGACAGGTTTTGGCACACACACGTATCATATCTACATTTGAGAATAAAAACACTAACTTCATGATATTTTCACAATAAAATATTTAAAGAAAATTATGTTGTATCACAGTGTTTATATTTCGACTTACTCCTATCCTAACTTGACTGACTAGGATTGTCGCATTTCTTACCAAAGATCGGTTGTTCCGTCTCAGTACTTCAACCCCTCCATATCGAAAAAAATGGCGGCTAAGATACAGCCATGAAAGCTGAAAATGGCGTCTGACAACAACAATCGATCGATCATAATTTTAATTAACGCTACTGTATTGTATGACTTTGAGAATGCAGTCACCTTCTTCAACGTATGATATGGAAATAGATAACCTGTTGATACGTTTTTCTTATTTAAATTTTCGTTTTAGTACTGGGTTTTTTTATGACAAAAGAAAATGTTTAAAAAAAATTAAGACCAAGTCCGGTACATTTTGTACATTAAAGAATTCAGTGTTTATCTATTACTTACATTTTTTAGTTTAAATATCTTTCAAAAGGAAATTCAATTAAATTGAGTTGAAAATTGTAAAAAGTAAAAGACCTTGCTATAGGGAAGTAAGTACCTAGTTTTACTACTCTCGGTACTGACAAAACAAAAGTGTAAATTGTGAATCGATTTTTAATTCGTCTGAAACATTTGAGTTGGAAAAAATCAACTAGAACGTCATCGATATTTGACAAATAATTAATGGGGCGAATGTGATCGAAATAAATTAAAAATTGAGGAACCCGCATTATGTACAAATTTAGTAGTTGATCAATCGAAGTTTGATTTCATTCAAGGGCAAATAATCCATACATCTTCAAAGCGAATATACATATCCAATAAATTCAATATGTTTGGTGATCGGTGTGAGCCAAGGCTCCGTGTTGAAGGCCATACTTTGATGCTAAACCAATAATAATAGTTTACTTTTACAACTTGTGACTTGGGTGGAGAATTGTCTCATTGGCACTCATACCACGTCTTCTTAAGTCTTTTTTCGAAGTGGAAAGACGGGAATGAATGATACCTGTATTGCGCAGTTAAAGAGGGTTTCGGAAGATAGGGGCAATTTTTACTTAGTTACTGTCGATCTACAGTTTCCATTACAGCCGATATCATTGAGTGTGACGGTAGGCAAAGGTACTATTTTGGTAAGCTTGCTTTTTAGCTGAACCGTTTAGTCAATATTAGGTCAGGTATACTACCCCATTTTGAAGTAGCTTAGTCCAACAGACAGATAGATTGGTTATCTGTCGGACTATTCTACTCTTAAAAGAGGATAGTTTACCTAACAATGATTTCACGGTTCAGCTTACAAGTAAGCTAACCGAAGATATTGCCTTTGGCTACACGTTCAATGCAGTCGGCTGTTATACAGTAATGGGCTATTTCAGTATGTCTTTTACATGATGATAGTATGGCACTCTACCTTCACGAATCCTCGAAATTTATGTGACTGCAATATATTTTCCATAATTTTGTGACATATAGATTCTTACATTGATACAAGTGGATTATCGGATTTATCCAATCGAGATAGTTAAATTATCAATTTTAAAATCTGAGCCTCGGCGATGACTTTAAATATTTTAATTTAACTATCGAGATTGGATAAATCCCATAATCCACGAGTAACTATGTAAGGATCTGTTTCTCTAATGATTAAAAATTTAAAAAATTTGTTAAACGAAAATCCCCTTCGAGTGCCTTTCACATTCCACGAAGTTGTCATTGCCATTCATTCAGGGTTGAGTTCAATATCGTTGCATCTACGAAGCGGCTACATAGCTGGGTTGAGTTCAATATCGTAGCTGCTATCAATATCTATGTAGCAACTAGTCTATAGCTTCAATAGTCAAATTCTACGTAGAACTACGTAGCTGCTACGATATTGAACTCAACCCCGCTATCAATATCTCTCTTATATATATGTAACAACTAGTCTATAGCTACACGTTCAATAGTCAAAATCTACGTAGCACTACGTAGCTTCTACGATTTTGAACGCAACCCAGTTAGCTATAAAGGTTATGACCCTTCAAATCATCCAATGATGTTTTTAGATCACCGGCAACCATACATAGATTAAATTTTTTTATACAATGGGTTCGGAAAGGGATAAATTTCCATGGAATTAGAGAAATATCATTTATCCAATCGAGATAGTTAAATTATCAATTTTAAAATCTGAGCCTCGGCGATGACTTTAAATATTTTAATTTAACTATCGAGATTGGATAAATCCCATAATCCACGAGTAACTATGTAAGGATCTGTTTCTCTAATGATTAAAAATTTAAAAAAAATTGTTAAACGAAAATCCCCTTCGAGTGCCTTTCACATTCCACGAGGTTGTCATTGCCATTCATTCAGGGTTGAGTTCAATATCGTTGCAGCATACGTAGCGGCTACATGCATAGCTGGGTTGAGTTCAATATCGTAGCTGCTACGTAGCTGCTATCAATATCTATGTAGCAACTAGTCTATAGCTACACGTTCAATAGTCAAAATCTACGTAGAACTACGTAGCTGCTACGATATTGAACTCAACCCCGCTATCAATATCTCTCTATATATATATGTAACAACTAGTCTATAGCTACACGTTTAATAGTCAAAATATAGGTAGCACTACGTAGCTGCTACGATTTTGAACGCAACCCAGTTAGCTATACAGGTTATGACCCTTCAAATCATCCAATTATCTTTTTAGATCACCGGCAACCACACATTGATTAAATTTGTTTATACAATGGGTTCGGAAAGGGATAAATTTCCATGGAATTAGAGAACTGATATTTTCCATTTATTTCTAGTGTTAACATTTTCATTTTATTTATTTCATTTAATATCATTTATTTCATTTAATATTGTTTAATTCATTTTATATTATTTATTTTAATTAATGCTATTTTTTCATATACTTTACCTTTTATTCAATTTTTCTATTTTGGTTCATGTCAGTCATTTTAATCTTGAAAGACTTTTAACAACATATATGTGATAATTACACCGTTTTGGAAATTACGATACTTTAGAATTCGTTTGTCATTGTCCATTTTCTGAGTACTTTAACGACAGTTTTATTATCTTAACACCCTATGGTGTTTTATTTTGATTTTGTTGGTTTTTATCCTATGATGTAATATTACATGTTGTAGATTGTTCAACTGAGATTTAGTGTGACCCTAAAGGCTTGGGTCATTGATAGGACCATTCCCGATTAGAATTGATCAAATTCGGATCAAGATCTGTGAGTTGTGACTGGATATTCAAACTGTAATTTAGTTTGGTAAAAAAATATTTGATCACGACAACAATCAGTTAGTGTTCAGGAAGCGTCAATATTCAGTCGTGTCCATCCGAATTTAATCCAGATTATTCCGTTCTTAATCCGATTCTAATCCGAATTTTACCATGGTAAAAATCGACAGACTCTGTCCCGACAGCGTCCCGAGTCTGGCTACAGAGATGAAACAGTTACTAGATGGTTAACTGACGCAGACAGAAGAAAAAACTGTCGCCATATTCGGGATGATCAGGGTTTAGTTCAATAACGGTAGCAGCTACATAGCCGCTATGTAGCTGCTACCAATATCTATATAACAACTAGTGTATAGCTACACGTTCAATAGTCAAAAACGTAGTAATACGTAGACGCTACGATATTAAACGCAACCCTGGTCGAACTCCCTGACCAATGTGTACTACTGCATTACGACAATGATAGGTAAGGACATTCAAGATTATTAAGGGTAGCAATCCAATTTTTAACTTTTTGTTTGCTCGCGCTGTCTGATCTCAAACGGGAGCCATAATCGGTACTTTGTGAACGCCCCATTAGTTGGGAACCCGACCGTCTAAGGCAATGACGTCGAATGCATATGTAAGTAACGTTATACGGGAACCCGCGGCCGTAGTGAACAAAACTTTTATTCTAGACTAAGCCATGAACTTACATGTATGATTTATTCTGTGTTTACTTATACTGTAAGCTAAACGTCCCAATTTGAATAAACATGGCTGCATTTTTTTGAAGGTTGTGGTCAGAGGGCCGTTTAATTAATCATCAGTTCAATTAAAAATATAAAAAGCATAATAATTGATTAATCCAATAAAGTTGAGAGACATGACAGGATCTGCTTATAAAAGTAGGAAGATGTTGTATAATTTCCAATGAGAAAACTCTCCACAAGAGACCAAATTACACAGAAATTAACAACTACAGGTCACCGCACAGCTTTCAACATGAGCAAAATACATGCCGCATTGTCAGCTATAAAAGGCCCCGAAATGACAAATGTAATACAACTCAAACGAGGAAACTATCGGCCTTATTATGTACAAAACAATGAACGGTTGTTTTTTTTTATTTTTTGTTGTATTTTTTTTGGGGGGGGGGGGGGGGGCGGGGTGCCTGAAGTCTTTAGTTTTGTATGTTGTGTTTTTGATACTGCTGTTAACCTTTTTTGTCGTTTTCGTTTTTCGACATGGCTCTGTCGGTTTGTTCTCGATTAAAGGTTATATATATTATCCCTTTGGTATCTCTAGCTTCTCAGATAAAGGTTTTAATCTCTCTTTTTTAAAGACAACTGTTTACTATTGGAATTTATAACTTTTGTGTTGGAAACCATTGAAAATTAAACTGATAAAAGGTATAGCTTGTTTTTCAACTTCCTCCTTAGCTTTGTCGTTTAAGGTCTATTTTAATTCAATAAGAATTTTATTTTACAGTACAGATTTAAATGTTAAGTTGTGTACTAACCTTGTTTCGTTTAGGGCTCTCCAGATTTTTAAACATATAACTGATAGTTTACATTTGAATTAAATTTGTTCAATTCAAATAATAAAAAAAGAAATAACATGAAAGAGGTTATTGATTTAGAAAACACAGATAATGATTTGCGTTTACTTAGTGATCTAAACAATTTAAAAGTCTAATTGTACATATTATTGAATCGAAAGTCGAATGCTTTAAGTAATTTCATGATGAAATATGGGGTATATGCAAAAGATTTCAACATGTTTAAGATTAAGCAGGAATTCCCAGACACCCGAGGTTAAAAATTCATTTATTGACGACACTTTTCAGAATCAGTATACAAGAGATTGACACCTGTGACTTATATAAGATTTTGTGGTCTTATGCAGTTTTTGGTCTCGCCGGTAACTGGTATTATTGTATGGTGTAAATGTCCATCGGGCTGGTTTCATTTGACCTTGCTCTCATTTTCATGGTTCTTTGTAAATGTTAACTTTTCCACACCGCAATAAATATTTAGTGTATGGAAATATACATATCTCTAATGTTTTATACTGTTAACTTCAATGGGTTTTTTTTTTTCGTCAATTCATTGACGGGTGCCGCTGAGGGGCGTGTACTGTGGGTTGGATCCCCCCTTTCGATTTTAATTTTAATTATATGCAGGTTTGATATCATGGTGTTCCGGGTTCAAATTGAAATTAGATTTCAAAATGGTTT